>BGPT01002070.1:8119-85552 GCA_003297045.1 Symbiodinium sp. clade C Y103 | reverse complement strand
GGAAAGGGTGAGCCAAAGCAAGACATGAGATATCATGAGATCTTCAGGTCGAAGCAAGTGCTACAGGATCCACATTTAACTACTGAGCCAGCGATCCCGCGCTTGTACTCAAATATCAATGGTTCCGCATTGATGTGTTTTTTCCCGGTGCAGATGCTGAATCTGCTGAAGGAGCTCCCAACATACATGGAGAAGTTTGCGGACAAGCCGATTGTGGCATTTTTTGCCAGTATTCANTGAATCTGCTGAAGGAGCTCCCAACATACATGGAGAAGTTTGCGGACAAGCCGATTGTGGCATTTTTTGCCAGTATTCAGCTCATAGAGCTCCTACCGTTGGAGCTCTATGAGCCGAGTATTGGCAAAACATGCCACGATTCCACATGTTTTAGGATTTGAGGAGATCCATGGCTGGGACGTGAACTGTTCCTGCAATCGTGGTCTGGGTGGATTGTAGATGATTGTAGTATATAATATATTTGCAGTGGAATTCGATTTTTTGATTGGATGGGTTTACCACAACCTTGTCGCTGTGACAGATTTTCAAAGCTTTGTACCTGTCACCGACTGGTTTGANTTTTTTGATTGGATGGGTTTACCACAACCTTGTCGCTGTGACAGATTTTCAAAGCTTTGTACCTGTCACCGACTGGTTTGAAGGGACACTGGACGTTGCAGATGTCAGTGTTTGGGCCCGGCTTTCAACGTTTCATAGACGTAGTCTGAAGATGTCTGAAGTCTGTTTAAGGACCTCATGATAGTACGGACAGGGGAACAGAAGAATCCCAGAGTTTGAACACGTCAAGTTTGAACATGCCNAGTCTGAAGATGTCTGAAGTCTGTTTAAGGACCTCATGATAGTACGGACAGGGGAACAGAAGAATCCCAGAGTTTGAACACGTCAAGTTTGAACATGCCTTTTTTGAGGGCTTTAAGCATCCTCAACTTGGCCATTGGCTGCCGGAAATATTGATGGCATCCAATGGGGTACGTGAGACTTGCGTGTAGCTTGGGGAAAGGACTTTTTGCACCTTTGCTGTGGGATTTCCTGGAATTCCAGTCATGGGTATGGCAGTTTACGATGAAGATAGCAATCAAACGAAAGGTNTTTGCACCTTTGCTGTGGGATTTCCTGGAATTCCAGTCATGGGTATGGCAGTTTACGATGAAGATAGCAATCAAACGAAAGGTGGCGATATAACATGATTTAATCCCTTGAACATCGATATCGAATTCAAACAATTGCAATTTAAAATAGTAGTAAGAAGACCTTCCAGATGGGTACCGTTGCAGTGCCTCTACTGTAGATTTGGTGCTTGAATCAATTGAAGACATCCGGTGTATTCCGGTGTTTTCTGATATGCACTGATCCACTCCACACCATGGGTAGTAGGACATTTGGATAGAAACCTTGTGAAACGGGCATGAACAGGCCTTGGAATCCTATCAGTANGATATGCACTGATCCACTCCACACCATGGGTAGTAGGACATTTGGATAGAAACCTTGTGAAACGGGCATGAACAGGCCTTGGAATCCTATCAGTAGTTCAGCATGGCACGTCTCAAGTCTCAAGGCTTGAGAGGATTAGAACTGGCGGTCAAAGTTGTCCCGTCTCGGGAGGTTCGCCAACCTTCCCACAAGGTTCAGAAACGAATTTGAGATTCACCATGATTCANGGCGGTCAAAGTTGTCCCGTCTCGGGAGGTTCGCCAACCTTCCCACAAGGTTCAGAAACGAATTTGAGATTCACCATGATTCACCAGATTTTCCGGATGTAGCCATGAAGTTTTGTATGATGCCACTGATATGCTCTGGCGCAGCGTTGATCTAGCTCTTCATGACCTCACGGATCTCATCGGAACATATCGGAACCATTCGGAACCTATCGGTCACTTGCCCCCTGAGTGATCCGAAGATTGGACTGGAACTAAACAGCTGAACAGTGGAGTGGCCAAACAGCCTTTCGGATTTCATGAGGGCACCCATATCTTGACATGAGGCTGCTCTTGCCATGGCTCACACCCGCAGCAGAACGACCACCATCACAGATCATCACAACATCACGGACCGACGTTAATGGCGACCGCAGCCTTGACATCCAACTTTTCCTGTAGCTTGGTTTCCAGGGAGGATTTGTGTTTAATCAAATGCACAGAATCATCTTATAGATTCGAGGTTTCGGTAGTCCTCTGATTGTTAAATAGCTACGATGTCCCTCAAAAGCATCTAACATTTGTAGGAATCCCGGGTCAAACAGCTGCAAGAGGTTGCCCTGTCACAAGTTCTGAAGAGCCTGTAGAAGAAATCCCAGTGAGTCCTAGTGACCACTTGGATATGAGTTTGTGTGATGCACCTTGTTTCTCATTTCTGATTCATGATCAGTATGACACGGTACTGGTATGACTCAATTTCATCATATGCTGCAAGGCGGGTACAAGTATCTCCGCAAAATCAAGACATACACCAAAAGCCAACAATGGTCCCCCCCCAGTCAGCCGCGTACGGTAGTCCAACACTCACAAATACATGTATCATACACATACCTTCAACTCCACCAGTTTTTGATCTAATTTTAACACTCTTGGCATAGTCTGTTTCCTGGAAACCTTTTGTAACATCAACATATAGACATTAATAGACATATATTCATAACATATATGAATTCTGATATGTTGATGATTAATGTGTATTTACACTACACACACACCGATCTCTAGCTGTTTGAAACGTCATGTCTCCTCGGTTAGCTAAGGCATAATACTTGTGTCACCTAAATATGAATTCATTTAATTTCATTATGAACACATATGACATATAATAAAACCAATAAAGATCAATATAGGCTATAGCGGCTATAACTTCAAAACTATATATAGTTATACAATCTTATACATATTATGTATATTTATATATGTATTATGTATATGTATTCGAAAGGACGCAAATAATTGCCCGTTTGCAAGATTTCTGCCCTTAGGGCGGATTTCTGTTGAAGGACCTGGAAATGGTCATTTTTTGATTCCTGTGATAAATTTTGTGTTTGGCACCTTTTGGGCTGATCTTGCTCTACTTTGCGTCAAAATGTATCGAATTTTTTTTGGCGGACATTCCCGGGAAAACGTCGGAAATACGCGGGAAAAAGGGCGGAAATACCCGGGCAGACTCAATATGACTGAAAGATGAAAACATGAAGTGGTCATTTGTTTCTTAAAATGGTCATCTTTATTTTGAAATGGACAAATCTAAAAGACATGGAAGGAAATCAAACCAACATCTGCCCTGGAAAGAAGTTTGTAACCAATGAAGATCCAGGTATATTAGGTGTATATAATATTATAGTATATAATATCATATAATATACTATTATATAATGATTTAAAATATATATAATAGAATATAATATAATAGAATATATTACAGGCGATTGTCCCGTGACTTCGGTTCCAGCCACAGGCCGTGAAGGCGAGGTGGCACAGCGAGTGCTGGATGGTCCAGCGAAGACCAGCGCCCACTTCCTGCGGGGAGACGCACCTGGGTCGCAAAAGAAATGCAGATTTTGAAAGTTGGGAAGTCGCCAACAAAGATGAGGGTTTAGTATGGTTTAGTGTGTTTTTTAAACCAACAACAGTGAGATGTTCAACATGTTTTCACCAGTTTTGATCACCAAAGCTACGGAACCATGTTGAGGGTTCCATCCTAGAGACTATGCGCGTGTGTATGAACTGGTGGTCCAAACTTGATTCTTGACAATTTGATTTCATGTGTGATAATCCGATTCAAGAATCCCTGACTTTGTGACAGTGATGGAATCACTCTTTATCGATGATTCGCAGTGGTTTAATTGGGGCATGTTCCGCCTTGATGGCAATATCACCCTATGAACCTGCAGAAACCACATTTATCCCATTTGGAGACATGGTGACAGTTTTCATCCCTGGCGGCAGCCCCTTCAAACAGTGGATGATGATTTCGTAGTCCAAGTGGAAGTGGGGAATAAAGATGACATCCGGTGATGACAGTGCCAGTCTTTCAAGATTAATCAAGAATGGACTTCGAGCCATGAGAAAACAGTGACGGTGACAAGGTGAAGAACCACTCGCCTCACTCATCTACTCCAAAGCAACAAACCCATCCCGTTTTGTTTCTTCCAACTTCCAATACAACCGGACCTATTCCATCTACCTTTTGGCCTTTTGCCATTTAGACTAGAGTCTAGAGGGTTGTAGCCCGTCATAGCCCCTCTAGCTGGTGTTGTGGATGGTGAATTGGGATGTAGCTCAAACAGAATGTGTGTGGATGATGACAAAGCTGATTTTGATTTATATTGATTTACAACAACCAATATATGGACGTACAAACAACATTGACATACACACTCCATAGCACTGGTTGATGGCTTCGAGAGTGTGAGGATTTAAGATACATGTAACATACTTGCTCCATCTAAATTCCAACTCCAGAAGATGATAACAGTATAGTTATATATATATATATACATAATGTATATATATATATACATACACACAAGGGTTTACAGTTTTGGGATGGCTTGGGATGGCTTCAAATCGTTCAAATCGCCCCAGGAACTTCCTTTGCATGTACTTCGCACCGGTCATCTTGCTGGGAAGGCGCGCTTCCCACGACCAGCAAGACTTTGGATAAATTGTGATGAATTTGGTAGATTGCATTGTATGATGACACTTTTGACACACGCATAGTTTTGTAGGGCAGGATGGCATCCTTTAATCCCAGAATTGGATGGGAACCTTTTAGCATGTTAACAAGAAACTTGTTTTTTTTTGGGATAGAAACCATGGTTCGCAGAGATGTTCCCTTAAAGCATTCCATTAAAACCCATCATTTCGCTACACTTGTGAATTACATCCCCATTAGGGTTGGTTAAATCAATTTAAATCCCATGAAATCCCCATTCTTTGGACCGAAGAAATCCATGGCTGAAGGTCCTGTGGTTCTTGAGGGTCTCAGAGGTGGCAAATGCCATGGCCGTGCAACGTGCCATGGAGTGGCCCGGTTGCTGCATGATTCGGCCGATCGATCTAGGAAATCACCAAAGATCAGCAGAGTTTCTGGGAGTTGGGCGGTTCTGAAGAACTGATGTAAGTGTACATTAATCATTAATTAGTTGATATATAGTCACTATAGTTGATATATAGTGAATACCCAAGTGTAGATGTACCATGGAGCAGGTACAGTATACCTTAGACATCCATAGACTGCGCTGCCATTTCACGACGACTTACTTCATGGAGCACTTCCCAGGTTTCCTTGCCGGGCAGTGCTCGGTGCCCAGCGGCCAGTGCTTCACGTCTTGGGAGGCAAGGGGATTTTAGCCAATTTTGTCAAGCTTTGAATTTTATCAACCAACGGTACACATACATGGAATTTAGCGACGTTAAACGCAAAAAAGAATCTGAATGATTTTCTTAATGCACCCCAAAGCATACAGTTTGGTTTTGTTTGTCATCTATCGCTGGCGCTTTCATTGGTACAAACCTGGTAGGCCACGATGGGCGAAGTTTGTCCAGCCATTGTTGGAGAATGGAGCCCAGCACAGGCAACTGGCAGGCGCCGGGCACGGGCCCACATGGGCCTGGAATGTGAGTGGTGGAACATGGTGGAACCACAAAAAGCTCAGTCTTTGGATCCCTTCAGTCAACAGTCCATGTCAAGATCATCACGATTGACGCATCTCTGCCACTTGCTGTAAGTCGACATCTAAGACCAATTGGACCGATTCAGACCCGTTAAAACCCACAAACACGGATCGCGTAGTCCATTTTTTGTATGCAGGACGTGCGAAAACTGGGACAACAGCAAACCATGGAAACAACCCACGGGGGTCCAAACCAAAGTGGGACATATCGCATTTGGAGCCTGTCGCATACCCGTAGGGTTCATAGGTTGGATGAAAATTTGGCACCCAAGATGGGATACTGGGGTACTGGGGTGCTGGGAATCATTAACATGTTCGCGATGATGATGTTCGGGCTCCTGGGTTTTTAGTTTTGACCTATACCCAGAATATTGTCTTTTAACTGGTTTGGTATTCTGGTCGCTTCGCGACGACAACCGCCTGCACCGGAGCATTAGCTCCAATAAAAGCAGAGGTCCAATAAAACTATGTATGTTCCATGTTGGTCCTTTCTATGGCTCATGTTGGGCTCTATGTTGGACTGTGTTGGGGCCATGTTGGGCCTAAGTTGCGGCCATGTTGGCCCATGCGGGGCCCATGTTGGGCCCATATTAAGCCAGTGTTGGGCCCATGTTAGGCCCATGTTGGGCCTATGTTGACGCACGTTGGGCCATTGGTCCATGTTGGGCCTATTTTGGGCCCATGTTGGGCCTATGTTGGGCCTATGTTGGGCCATGTTGAGCCCAAGTTTGGCAACTTGGCCGCCTTCACGACCT
This sequence comes from Symbiodinium sp. clade C Y103, assembly GCA_003297045.1. Classification (NCBI taxonomy): domain Eukaryota; class Dinophyceae; order Suessiales; family Symbiodiniaceae; genus Cladocopium; species Cladocopium sp. clade C. The sequence goes on along the minus strand of BGPT01002070.1, from coordinate 79,120 downwards.
TTTCAAAAACGTGGAAAAGCCCACGATTCTAGAGCAAAAATGCCCCCCTTCCCCAAGCTAAAGCTTAATAGCCATTGCAATTGCTTACGGAGAATACATGCCAACAAAAACGCCTCGGCACCTTCGGTGCGGGCGGATTTTTTGTGTCTTATAGCATCTTATATCCGATACCATTTTATGCCAGTCAAAATAGCCCATGTTTTGGTGCACAAAATTAGGATTAGACCATCCTTGATGGACACCACTGCAGGAGGTTGCTCCTTTGCCAAGTGCTCGTAGCATGGCAGCGGCTGCGGCACTGGGAGGAAGGTGACGGAGAGGGGGCCAAGTTGGATGTGGAAAGTCCACACTCTGATCCTCAGATGGTTGAAGAAAGTTAGAAACTGTCTGAGAACCATCAAAATTTGACAGTAACTGGAATCTGAGTTTCCACAAACTCTACGCATGAATGCCATGACCTCCAGAAATTCATCGTATTTTGCACCAATGCCTCCTCCAGGCTCTATGTGGTGGGTGGCTTTGATGGTGACTTCCTGGCGAACATGGAGGCTGTCAAGTGGCTGTGGGATGCTGTGGGTAACAAATTTCGAGAAGATGGACATTAGATCGACGAAATAATATGGTCGGAAATAGTTAATCAACATGATTTTAATCATATTTATTTGACACATTATTCTACAATGGTATTATGGGATCATTTGGATGATACCACCTTGCCAACAGCTCCGCAAGTTGTTTTGCTTTTTCAAGGCAAGAGACTGTTGCATACATCTCCACCTGCTAGCTGCCGATTTGGGGTGCTGATTCGGAGTAAGCTTGGCAGAGACAGGCTTTGAAGACAGGGTTTGATTTTAAGCTCATCAAGAAAAGCTCCTTGTGCACAATGAAACATCACAATGCTTGCCTTCCAATTAATTATATCCCAATTCCTGCACCTCTACTTCTACATTGCTCGTTTCTAACTCGGCACCTTTTTTCTGGCTTAGAAACCAGACATGTGTATCTTGCTTGGGCTCTGGATGCTCTGGTTTTCCAGCGGACCTGCAAGGTTTTTGACCCTTCCTGGAACGAATGGTCACCTGGGCCTCCTATGTCACAGAGGAGAGGCGCGGCTGCACTGAGTCGAATAGCAGGTAGGGTACACCGAAGTGTGATGAAGTGCTCGTGCATACTCATGACATCTCATGGTGATGATGACAAGGGTGATGATCCTTTCAGGTTTAGACTGATTTNGTAGGGTACACCGAAGTGTGATGAAGTGCTCGTGCATACTCATGACATCTCATGGTGATGATGACAAGGGTGATGATCCTTTCAGGTTTAGACTGATTTGCCATCTTTTGCCAAGTTGAGTCTGACGCCAGGCGGCCTTGGCTTGGTGGCCTTACGTTTGGGACCTCAGGAATTGGCTGCCGAAGATATCTACTGTAAGATGATCTGTGAGTTGACCTTGATATTACAAATGGGAACAGCACGCTGCAGGAAGGAAATCAGCATGGATCTACCCCAGTTCACAAGTCCATAGCTGCAGTTTTGAAGCAAAGTCCTCTCCTTGGTTAGGCAAAGAAGAAGGGTGAACCAAAAGCAAGACATGAGTTATCATGAGATCTTCAGGTTGCCGCAAATGCTTTGCAGCTTCCAAATTTAAATGCTAAGCCTGCTAAGCCGTTCAGCTTTGACTCTGCGGCGCGTTGCTTTTCACTCTTTGCCTATGCAAATGCAGATGATGCAGCAGGTGCAGCCACGCTTGGTGCTGCAGCAGGCCATGCCGAGGCAGCCAGGTGCTGTCGCATGTGCAGGCAGCGCAGCCTTGTCTTGATGTGCACCTTTCCAAGCCAAGGCTGCGCTGCTCAGTTGAAGCCGTCTGCGGGGCCCGTGGCGATGCCAGTGGCGATGCGAACGCCCATCGTGAAGCCCTTGGTGAAGCCATCGCAGTGGGTCTATGCCAAGGACGGGTCAATCCGAACGTGGGCCTAGAAAAACACGACGTGTTCTCGACGAAGGTGATGGCGAAGTTTCAAAGAGGAAGGTCTGGAGGGGATGCACCCTGCGGTTTTGAAGCCATTTTGGGAGCAGAGCCTCTTCAAGTTTTTGTCAAGTTGTTTAGTTGTTCCAGTCGGTTTGGCCCACTGCCCTGGGTTCCGAGAGATTCTCTCATGTTACATGTTGAGTTTGTGGAAAGTACACTGTGGCATGGTTTTGTTGTGCGACTCTAACCAGACCCAGGATTTTGAATCCTTTGATGTGTCAAGTGTCAAAGCTTAGGAATCGGCAAGATATCATCGTGGTCGCTCAGAGCGCGGCCAAGATAGGGCAAGTGGCACCATCGCAAGAACACTGCACATCCCAGCCATGGATTTCCTCAAGGAGATCCCAAAATACGCGGAGAAGTTTGCTAGCAAGCACATCGTGGTATTTTTTTGCCGGTATTCAACTCATCGAGCTCCTAGACTCCTAGCATGGCTGGATGGATTGTAACAATGCACTTGCTGTGTGTTTTGTTATAAAGAACAAAAAAAGATTGATTATCAGAACCCTCCTTCAAACGCAGCACTTTCAGCAAGGCAAAACCAAAGCAAAAAGGTCGCCAACTTCTTCCAAAGTCTCTGCAAGAACTTGACGACCTTGTGGCTTTGGCTTTTTCCCAGGACAGAGCTGCCTGTCCAAATTGCGCGTGATGGAGGATGGGAGGCCCATCACCCCCCCATCCAGCAAATGGAGACGACAATGTCTCAGACAGCATGTGATCAGCAGCTGGCTGTGAAGATTGGCCAGAACGTATCACAGGTGAACTGTTCGTGATATCTCATGGTACGCACAGTCGAATGGCTGCAGTCGGGATCACCCCTGGGTCGCGGCCAACATTGCTTCGCCGGCAAAATGCTGAAGCGGATCTAAAAGTGGAGAAACAGAGCGGTCATGGTTAGTCAACGTTGGTCTCGAATGGTCTGGAGTTTTTTCTTTGGTCCCTTGTGGCGTTGTGGCTGCGGGCCATCAGCACCTGAGGCGGACACCTCTTTGCCTGTGGAGGTCGCGATGGCGATATCTACCACTCCTCAGCCGAGTGCTTTCAGCTACCTGAGGCTCCAGCGAGGGCGGTGTCACTCGGAGGTTGCCTTGGGCTGGCTGGGAGGTTTGAAGATGTTCGCTACAACCCTGACGTTTCTCCATGCTGATCTATCCTTTGACATGCTCAAATCCCTGTGCAAGGCTAGCGTTTTTTGAACTTTCCAAAACAATAAACCCCCAAATCCTGGAATCCTAAACCCTGAAAACCTAAACCCTAAAACAGCCTAAAACCATCTATATACAAAAAACCTAAATCCAGAAACCTAAAGTCAAAATCGCTGCGCGTAGCCAGTGTTTTCGTTCATCCTCTTGTGACAAGTATATGATGTTGTTTGGGTGTGTTATGTGGATATGGAGAAACGTCCGGGTTGGTATGTTTTTGGATACATGTTGCATATTATGAATGTTTATCATTGTTTATCGATATATTTGATATATTATATATGTATGTATGTATATGTGTATTATACACATATTTACGCAGATTAGCCTAGTTATTAGTTACTAGTTACATATAATAATTATTAGTTACATACATTTACTACAATAAACTGACATTTTTTTACACGCATCTTGATGTTTACTCGGCAACCTAATAGCGTATTACAAGCTAGGTGAAACAACTACAAGTGTGTGAAGCACCATCGCTTTTGAGCTGCCTGCTAGGCTGCGGAACCTTCAAGAGGCCGATGGCAGCCTTTGCCAGTGCCATGCTGAGAGTCATCAGCGCAATGGTTCATTGTTAAAGATATGGAACCCCAAGGTAGATGGCTAGAATAAACTCCAAATCCCTTAGAATTTCCTTGTGAGAATTGACACCCTTGGTGGATTTCAACCAACTTGCTGAGGAGTCGTTTCAGTCTCTGGCCACAAGCTCTTTTGGAATACTTCCCGCATGTCCTTGTGCATGTCACCAGTATCACCATTTTACTTTTCCTTTCGAAACTTAATATTAAGGCACTGTCGCGACCACGTTGCTACCCTGCTGCCGTACGTTTTGCTGAAGGAGTTTGGTTATGTGGCGGTCTCACCAGGCCTGGTTTTGTCTTCTTCCTTCCAAGTCCTAAATGTTTTTGGCATCAGACCATTGACATGATTTGAAATAGGTGTCTTAAAGACTCGAGTCGTGGATTCCATGACTCGACTGGGCCGGCTGTAAGCTCCAACAACCGGGCGGCGGAGGAGGGGAATGAATATGGAACCCATGGATTTTGGGTGTTTGACATGTGGGGAAATATCCAGTTGATAACTGATTCATACCTTGCTGAGTGTTTTCTTTTAGCCGGCTTAACAATTTTTTTTGCGCTGGCATTTTTGCTGCAGCTCAGCTAATGCATCTGGGAATACATGAAATGTCACCGTAGAACCACAGATGGACATGCCATCCCTGGTATGAAACTGGCCTGTTCTTGTGCCTGATTGCTGTAGACAAAATATAGACTGTAGGTCTGGGTCTGAAGGTTTTGAGATATTCCCATCCCATTTAATTTGTTTTTTCTTTTCAAGCAATTAGTAACTAACACTGAACCATCCGGTTTCAACCCACACCAGCATAGTTCAGACTGGTACAATGGGTTTATGTTGGCTGTGTTGATGATTTTCGGGAATGGATCTCTCTCTAGTGTATAAATATATACACACACACTGTACAATACAACAGCATCATTATATATTCCGCTGTAATATTCAATATTCCTACTATACCATGCTATATCATATTTTTTAATACTATATCATACTATATACACACACATCATACTGTATCACAGTATATCATACTATATCATGGTATATCATACTATGTCACTTGTATCATACCGTATCACGCTATATCATACTTTACTTTATTTGATATATATACATACATACACAATACTATCATACTATATAGACCGTATTATGCCTAACAAGTCCTCCAACCTCCATCTGTTATTGATACTATATATGAATAATCTCCAGTTTTGTATAGTATGATATGAAGGTATACTATATGCAGATATATGTATTGATATACGATATTCATGGATATCCATAATTCTTGATTTCTACTATATCCAGTTCTATAACCATAGAGAATATCCATGAATTCTGTATCCCATCCTCTCCAGGTCCTCCAACGGTACTGGGGGCTACTTGGCCTCCAGCGAGTTCCTCGCGCTGGACGCCAGCAGCTGGTGTCGTGGCCCAGCGCTGCTAGGGCCACGCGCCTCGGCGGTGGCGGCGGAGTTGAGGCGCATGCCCCAGCTGGTTTTATTTGCTGGAAAATATATGAAAATATGGAGGTGTCCTAAAATGGGGATTCATTCCACATTTTAAGAACCATATATTTGTTTTTACATTGTTTTTTTTTACTTCAAAAATGAAAGATATTGGTGTGATTACAGTCATATATTCTTGAAATGTCCAGTTACAAGCCACCTACGAATTTGGATGTTCGTTCTTGGGTAATTACCCCAATTGTTTGGGACAAACTATTTTGAATCCCACAAAAAAAACACAGAAAGTGGGTTAGAATCCTGCAAGACATTGTCAAAAAGATGGTTGAAATGTGTTTGAATCCCTAAAGAGAATATAAAAAAACACAAGGAATTTTGGTGTTGAGTCTCAAAAAACAAACCATCAACGGGTGTGAATCCACCCCAAAACAAACACGGGTGGGTCATTGGTAATCCCCAGGTGTCTATCGACAGTACGGTCAGGTATTTGTTTTAAATCACCCGAACATGATCAAAAAACGGTTTTGGAGGATGATATGTTTGACATTTTCCAACTAGACTTAGTCGGAATGAAAAAGAATGGGTTTCCGTCATGTTAGAGAACTGTCGCGTCGACCCGGGATGTGTGAATACTTTGGGAGGTGAATGTCAAAACCATATGCACGGCAAGTTTTGGTGGCGTTTGAGGCTTGTGACAAGGTAGATGTTGCCTGAAATTGTGTAGCTCATGAAACATATGGGGGGTTCTTAGAATGGAGGATCACCAAGTCACCATGGGTTTCAATACTAAGTCACGGTCATCCATAACTTGGATGATTTGTTGTACCGTACCCCCCATGACTTAGGTTTCCTCACCACATCCAAGTGTCGCAGGATTGGGCTCGTCGTTTGTGGCGGCTGCGCCAAAGAGGCTGAAGGGACGAAGTGTAAATAATTTGATGACAGTTCACAAGAGAATAGCGTTAAGCAATGTTAATTAAACACATAAAGACTTCACACAATTACATATATACAAACTATTATACATACAGTAACAGTTTCTTCAACTTCAGTTATTTGAGGGACATTCTCCTTTGAATAAAGTTGAATACAAAAAAAACAGTAGTCTTCCTAGTCCATGATTTTTTGATATTTTTGTTGCAGCAAACGGTTGAGGACCTCCTTGTCGCCCTAACCTCCAGCGCTGCCAACCTCGCCAGGGCCCATTCGACACTGCCAGGGGCATAGAGGGTTGGCGTCACTGTTTTTGGGGCCAAAATATTAAGACTGAACAAAAAATGAAACAAGATCTTGAGGCGAAAATTTGGATTCCCAACTTATCCTGATGAAAGCACTGTTGTAGAGGGAATCTTGGGGGATGCGCCTGCCTTTGGATTTTGAGGGAATCACAAAAAGGTTCCGGAAGAACGTGTTTTTTTCAATCCAATATGCAAACAACTTCTTTTTGAGCCTTCTTAAAATCATGATGACCCATAACTGGTTCAAGGGAAAATCCGCATTCATAAAACTATATATTTGAGTGTAAAAACCATGTTTTCGTGTAGATTTTGCCCGAAACCATCTAAAACCAATCCATTCATGTCCAGTGTATCTGCCCAGGCTGAAGTTCTGGCCAGCACCAGCAGCCCAAGCTTTCAGGCGGCGATCAAGCTTGGGTGCCCGTCAACCCAGCGATGTTTTGGGGATTTCTACCCCAAATTATCGAGGTATAAGGTATAAGATGGTATAAGTTATACCACCCAGCTGGGGAAAAACATCCTTCCCCATCCCAAAAAAAAACATGGTTTGTTTTGAGAAGTTGACTTGGCCTCAATTTTCGTAGCCAACAAAGGCTAAAAATCCGCACCTCCACGGCCATTGGATCCCCATAGCGCAGCGGAGGCGCTCCCGAAGCTCCATGGTTTCCGCAATTTGCCCGCGGCGGCCATGGTGATGTCGCCCTCCTGTGCAGCAGGTGGACCTTCGGGGAGACCTCAAAACTGATCTCAGGATGTCCCAGGTTCATATAAATATAACAATAGTTATATAATGATAAACAAGAATCATATAATAGTCATGGTCCATTGATGTCCATATATAGTATCAAATTATAATCGTCATAGTCCATGGATGTCTATTCTGTGCTCTATATTTGATGTTGTACTTCTATTATGCTACAGGCACAGCCTGTCACATAATTTTTTTTTTCGATGACCTCTGAATTTGGTGAGGTGAATCTTTCCAGCAGAGGCGGCCCGCGGACAGAATCTGTTGTGAACCACGAGATGGTGGATCACTTTGGTTTTTTTCTAATTTTGGAAGTACTCAACATTTTCCAAATGAATCATGATTGTTTTTGTGAAACATAAACAACATTGCTAGTTGTTCTATAGTATACCCATTGCACAGATGCGTTGCATTTTGTAGTGTGTCCAGTGTGTCCAGATTGGCACGGGATCGCCTGTCAGGGGGCAAGCCCAAACGTGGCTGGATGCATCGGTCAAATCCTGATTCCACCAGAATAGATACTGTACGCAATTCAAATCAATTCAAGGTAATTCAGTGAGCATCCCAATCCCAAGGTCATCTATTTGATACATTCTTTGCATTTCTTTGCAACGTTCACCAACATGCAAGGCTCTTGATCTTCGGCGGCTTCAGCGGCAAGAAACACCTGAAGACAGTGGAGGCTTTCAATGAGGAGAGGCTGCGGATCACTGGTGCTGGAAGGATCCCCAAGTTCGGTAGTCTTCTTGATGAATTTTCTTTTCGACTATCAAATGTTGGGGTCAACAAGTCTGATGTGGGTCTCCAAAAACCTAGCAATTGAACAACGAACCTGGGAGTGGCTGATTTTCGTGGATTTGTGGGGTCAAGTAGGACAGACCAGATTCCAGCTTCTGTAGCTTTGCCTGCTGCCTGCTACCCAGCTGCTGTGACAACTTCAAAATTTTCCAGAAGTGGTAAGTGGTTTGGTTGGAAAGTGTCACGCCTCAGGTCTTTTGCTTGGGTCATAGAGCCTAGGTCCAAGAATGAGGCCATCTCTTTCCTTAGCAGCTTCTTAAACTCTGAATGAAGCGTCAAGATGCAGAGAAAATCCTGACAGTACTGACCTCACCTTGATGATTCACAGATTTAGAGAGACACTGTGCCCTACCAAGTGTGAAAGTTCATGACATTTCGACATTTCAGTCCTTGTCACCTGACCGGTCTTATCTGCGACGGCCAGGAGACATGCTCTTGGGAGCTCGTGGGTGAGCTGCTTGAGCCTTGGGGAGCTTTCTGTGAATGGCTCATATAAGATTGTTAAATCATACCAAACCACAAAGAGGGTTCCTGGTGGCAATAGAATCATCACATTTGTTGTGGGTTGGGTAGAGCATTTTTATGAATTTGTGAGCCATATACTGTAATCGTCGAAACGACACAATGTGGATATTCTCAGCGGACGTTGTTTGTACGTTTGAACACAGATGGCATCATGCCTTCTGAGATTGTCCAAAAGATTGACGGGAATTGAGATGAACTGGGAATGTCGAAGTGGTTGCTTGAATCCAGCCATCAATGGATTGGTTTAGGGGAGAACTCCCATATTTCATGGAAAAATCCATGGAAAAATCCATGGTTTCCCGAGTTTCCAGTAGATTTTCCCTTCAACCCATCCATTGAATCCAAGGCCGGAACCGATTTTGGCCGCCGCGGCAACAGTCCCTCAGCCAAGTTTGTGTCGACGCAAAGGGGGCTGGAAGTGCTGGTTTGAAGGGAACCCTGCAAAGCTTCCACCGGCAATATCAATGTTTGGTCCATCACCATGGGTTTGTTTGAACATGCTTTGTATATGGACAATATGTAAATATATCCCCCTTGATTGAAGCCCTATGGAATGGAAGGACCCGTTCACCGTACACAATGGAAGAACCAGACCCATTCCATTAAAAAAAAAAAAGTTTGGAAAATTAAGGGAAAGACCCTTAAATCCGAGAACTGACCCGTTCACTCCATTTCATAGAAAAATGGGGGCCCAATCCATAATGCAAAGGTGCATTTTTCCCTTGATCCCATCAGGTAAAAACCGACAAATGCATAATGTAAACCTTTAAAATTGATCATTTTTAAGGCGTCCCCCAAAAAGGCCTCCATAATGTAAAAGCTGGAAGGTTGGATGGTGGACCCCAAAATTTGGTGAGTGCTGATGTCTTCACGATATGCTCTTCCATTTTATAAAAAAATCTATGAGCGTTCATGGGTCCAACATGAGGATGTCAAGAAAAGATCCATTTTATAAAAATTGGATGGCTGGATGGTAGAGAATCCATTATAAACCCATCTGATAAGAATTCTATTTTATAGACCAAGAACTTCCATGAACTCCCATGAACTTCCCATATACCTACTTGATTTATAAAATGGAGGGTTCAAGTGTGATAACATATCATAACATAAGCAACAATATGCAATAATGTTGTCTTCAAATATCAAAAAACATCAAAAAAACGAAGCCCTAAATTGATCGTCCCATCCATCGTGTGTAAACCAGGCGGTTTTTTGCATATCTGGCCTGGTATCTAACACAAAGGCGTCCTTCTATAATATATACCAAAAAAAAAATCCATATAGTAAAATAGGGCACATTTTATAAACCATATTTTTATGGAATGGTGGTGAAAGGGTCCCTACCCCTCAAGTACTGTAATACATACACGGTATATCCTACATGGCCAATTTGGATAGGGAAATCATGATCAACCATAGGAGTTTGGGGATGCCCTACTTGACTTGGTCACTTCTTCGCTGAGGCAGTGTGCATGCCACTGAGCTAATCACAGATCCGTGGATGCCTGAGGTTGAAGTAATCTTGATTTTCCCTGCTTTCAGAGGCATGGGCAAAGGATAGGTTAAACATGGTTGAACACCTTTTTGTTAGTTTTGCTCTTGGAATGCAATTGTCTTTGGTTTTCCATGGTTTTCCGATATGCGTTTAGTCCTGCAGACAGAGCGTATTGGCTCCAAATGCCGCGCGTTCCTCACTAGTTTTCGGAACCGTAACACTATGATACCATGTATGCAACAGGGAGTTTATCTATTAATATAGTCGATATATTCATTCCAAGCCGGAATCTCCGCAGACACATTGGGCTTGTAGACCACTTGAAGCTTTGCCCATGTCTTCAGAAGCGATGCGAGATTCCAAAATCTTTGAAACTAGACAGCCACATGGTCAGGTGCTGCAACTCGCTGCAACCTTGACCTCATGGTGACTTATTCTGGTTGGTGGATGATGAATCACCAACCGACATAAAAGGGTTTCCCATCAATGGGATCCCGGAACATCGCCATAGTTGCCTAAGGCAAAAGGCCCAAAAAGATCCCAAAAGTTGACAGCGGCACATTTTCCCTGAGGTTCACTTGGGAGCTTCCTGTGTTGGCAGAAGACCATATTTGATAGATGATTATCAAAAAAAAAATGAAACTCATGGCTAGGCTGGAAGTTGGAGGTTGACCGCAGTGGAAGAAGCGATCCGACTGCTTACTGTGCACTTTGAGGCCCACTTTGTGGCCTTGTGCTTGCGTCGTTTTAATTTGTGGGGGAATCGGAGAAGAACATCATTAACATGAGGAACATGCAAGAGGGATGCACCCGAACAGGCCATGCTGTCAATCCGCTGCATTCAGGAGCAATTTTTTAGGGTTGCTGAGCTACTTGCTCACTAAGACTACAAAGGTGTTGAATCGTCAAAGCTGCACAGATGGGAACAAATCCCACATTTTTAGTATTTTGGTCAATTAGACTTCTTTCGACACGTAACTACTTGATTCTTAGTCATTCAGAACAGTCAACATCCAGCAGTCAACACAGTCAAGAGATGTCAACAGCCCATACCCAAACGATCCTTAACGTTCAACGTGCGCTTGCCAAGCAGCCCCAACATGGCCGACTGATTGGGCCTCTGTTGCAATGGGGCGACGTCGGTCCGACCGTGGTGAGAGGGCCCAGGTTTTCCTTAGCTGCATCATCCGCTGCGTCGTGTAGTACTGATTGGTGCTTTCCCATATGAAAAACAAAAATGGAATAAGAATCGGGAATGATTTTCCGAATGCTGGTGGAAGAGGTTGATGGTTTTTTTCCCTCTGACTCTCCTGGAATTAAGGCTTTCCAGTTATATGATGTTATATGCAGCAAGTGTTTTGAGTATGGCCGAAACCAGCAAGCAGAATGTTTCGCATTTGCTGATCCTTTTTGACTGAGGCCCATGGGAGGCTGAGAGGTTGGGAAGCATGGCCCATGAACACCCATCATTTTTGATGTATTTTGCAAATTGTGAAGGATTCAACAAGACTTTTTCCCATATGGTTTCCCCAGTGGCAGGTGGGATGAGCCTCGAGGCCCTCGCTGGGTGAAAGTTGGCCAAGCACAGGAGGATGAGGCGACCGGAATTCATCTGTGGGGTTCCATGGATGTTGAGTTTTTTGGCTCTTTTATATTCTTTTATAGGATTATCATGGAATTCAATTTAATTAATGGGATTTTAATTAATGGGATGTTCATGGGATTTAACAATCAACAATGGGGATTCTAATTATTTACCCTCTGCTAATCAAAGATTGCTTGCTGGAACATCTACCATTTAGTTCGGTGGTTTTCCAGCAAGCCATGTTTGATGACCAGAGAGTAAAATAGGGGACCCTCAATCATCCAATTTATCAATGATATGTATCGGGTCATCCAATATGTGGGTTTCCTAAAAGTGGGGAGACCCTAAATCACTGGTTGATCATCATTTTCCCAATGAAAATAGCATAAAATAGCCGTGTGGTGTGGAGAGCACACCTCATTCTCAGAGACATCATGTGTGAGTTTTCCGAAAGTATGGAGGACCGCAACTTGAGGAAACCAAGTTCAGGGTCCCTTCTTTGGAAACCGTCATGTGGGTTTGGGTCAAACTTATACAATCCCCAACATGAATAGTTTTGGATCCTGGTTTATGTTCAAATATGGGACCAAATGAGTGTGGCTCCATTGGTACCCCATTTTGATCTTTTGCGAACATAGCTGTTCGGAATTGACGGACGATATGATGTGCGTGGCATTGCTATTTTGATGCTATGGTTATGACTCAAAATTGACCCTAAGTGGATGGTTGAGCCGCAGAGCCTGCAGGATTCCATCCCAGTTGGCCGTAGTCGGAAGGCCGTGGCCTGACTGGTTGATGTTTCAACATGTTTCAACAAGGTCATGCCACCTGGTTCTATGGGGAACAATTGTGTCATACTCCTTGTAAGTGGGGGATACACTGGGTTATACTACCAGTCTCACTTGAGGATTAGGATCTTATAGTCATTTATTTGGACGAATCGAACTGACTTCAGCAGATTTGGGGCACGGCTCATGTAATTTGTAGAGTATGTGACAGCTGCGAGTGCTTCGAGTGAAACCCTCGCAGATGTGCTGAATGATCCATGCCCCCCCTGCGGCAGCATATTCCAATACTGTCCAATACTGAATTCTAGCAATGGACCCAGATAGACGCAGAGGAATACCTAAGGCAATGGGCCCAAAGCCAGCGGATCCTTAAGATTTAGTTCATACATACATAACTTTGCAAGAACAAAATACCCTCTGGTTATTTGATATAGCCATGGCAAATGGCTAATTTTGGATGATTTTCCCATTAAAACCTCCATTTCGTTCGGGGATTTTCGCTATGTGAGTCATTACCAGAGGGGTGCCCTCGATCAGGCGGATGCGAAGAAAGGCGGTGAGTTCTATCGCATTCGCCTGCAATTTGATGATGCGGATACCGCACCTGAACCGCAGACAGTGGGATGTCAGGGATGTCCGCAGTTTGATTGGTCGAGATTGGCCAATGCTCATGGTGGGGTCAGAAGCCATTGGGAAAGAGATTACCTGAAAGCTCCACTGATCTCCATGTCACTGTACTGAATCATTTGGGAATTGACCACGTGAATGCTGGTTTGAATCCCCGGAATCCTTGTCATTGGCAACTCTGTTGTTGGTAAACTTGAGGCCTTCATTTTGGGAAGAGGTGGCAAGACGAAGCATAAGATAGCCAGAGTTTCAGGCGCTGCGATTGGGAATGCCTCAGGAATCGGATTGAAGCAAACGTTTACAGAGTTCCCACATTTGGCTTACATGGTGTATATAAAGCTTGATATAGAATAATAGAATAATATAGACGTTATCCACTGTCCTGAGCATGTTCTTATCTTCATCAGCACAGACAACCGACGACAGCGACTAGAGTAGCTTTCGGTTCCGGAAGCAAATGAATGCATTTGAAACGTTGAGGGACTGGAAGTACTCCTACGTATTGCAATGATAAATTGAACCTCGCGAACGTCAGTGTCAGTGTCGCTTGTGTTTGAGCAGCAACATGTCATAACATTTCTGGGCAAAGCTCAGGTTTCACGCTCTCTTATTTGTGGCGTGCTTTGTTGTTTGATCGCTAGCCAGTCAAGATTTTGCCACCGAAAAATTCTGGAATCAAAGCATATAGCACTATTACTGTATGATGTATTCTCTTGTTTTCATTGTCTTCAATCAACCCGTGGAATGAGTCAAAAGATTTTGGATCACCTGCGTACCATTCCGACTGCCTTGAAAAAGTCTGAAGGAGCTCGACTAGAGCTGCATGAAAGGCGCTGTGGGCTGAAGCGTGCAGTGTGTTCAAGCAATGGTCGCATGTTGCCAGCACCATTTTCCGGGGACAGTGTTGTGATGGCTGTTCCCCTTGGAAGAGAAGGAGATCTTGGCAGTGCTGGTTAAAGCAGTGTCCCAACAACAAGTGTGAAACACACCAAAGATTCGTGCAATGCTGCGAATCTTGCGGGCTAAGAATGCATTCTGATGCATTCTTTGTACCAATTCCTGACGGATTTTGGGGTAGAACCTCTACCCTCTGGTAAACTAACATAGCTATTGAAAATGGCCATTTATAGTTGATTTACCCATGAAAAATTGTGATTTTCCATAGTTCATCATAGTTCCTTTTTCCAGCCATGTTGCAAGGAACAATACAGTGGAGGTCATCGGATCGGAAGAGGCCTACGGTGGCCATGGGATTGATGTGGTATGGGCTGGGGGGTATGGGGTCAAAATTCAAGACCTGAAAACTGGGAAATGATGTGAAGAAGTATCCCTCAATACGACAAATCATGAAGTCATGGGTTGCAGGTTTGATTCTAGGAGAAACCAAAGTCCTTCACATCATTCAAACTCATTCTAAGTACAATCCAACAGACCCCCAGAGCATACTCCTTGGCACTTAATGAGGGTGTATGAAAGGATTCCTGTCATTTAAGGTGTTGGAGGGCTTGGGGTATGCTCCAAATGTATGTTCAATTCATTCATCTTGGAATCATTGGTGTAGGAATACCTGTATGACTGTATGATCTTGTATGTCAGTCAGAAGGCTTGTACTGGTACTGTAGTTCAACCAGATCATACCAGATCGCAAACAAGAGTGATGTAAATATAATATATAAATATATAAAGTACTATTAAATATATATCATATATCATTATATATCACTGAATCTCTTGGCTCAATGACAGCCGGCTCAGGCTTGTGCACGCGCAAAGAAGTATATTTCGCTTGTTTGGGGGCTCAGGGGCATAGCCATGGGAATCACAGCATCGAGGATAGATGCCATTGCGTGGTGCACTTGCAGCCTACATTGACGACAAGAGCTGAGAGCCTTCAAAACCCCTGAGCCTGAATCTAGGTCTGCAATCGATTCCAATCGTTTGATATATTGCCTGCAGTGGAGATCATTGGGTTATGATGGGTTTATGGATTTACAACAGACTTGCTCCAACATAATGTATAGGTAAATCATTGTCACCAGGGGGCTTTTACCGAACTTTTACCTCTATATGGGTTTGTCTGGACATGGTGTATACCCATAAAATGGTCATTTGATAGTATATAAATTGATATAAATTGTATATTTAAGAGGGAAAATGATAGTTCACCATTGGATTTTGAGATCCCCTATTTTCAGCCAAACCCCTATTTAGTGCGTTGGGACGGATCCGCCCCAGGTTCAGGCCCAGAGGGTCGGACCGGTTCACGTGGACGACGGCCACGTTGCTCGGTAGAACGGGTGATTTTCAGGGTCGATGTGAATCAAGGGTATCAATATGTATCAATGGTTGTTTTTCACAAATTGTTTTCCAACGTGGCCCGTTATCATGGTTTATTCATATTCATGTAATTATATATATACTATATATATTATATATATATTTATTCTATATTATTCTAGTTATGGTGAACTCATTATATGATGCATCACCGTTTTGAGACAAACCTGTTGTGAGGAATCCACCAGAGCCATTCGAGGAAAAACCATGTCAAGCCCAGTTCGGGGACTTCCTACCCAGGCTGATTAATAGATAAGGGGCTTAAATGAATGCACTTAGACCCGAGAACCCAAGATTCCGATTTTTTAACTATCAACCATCCGTGAATCTGGGTACCCCAAGGTTGAACCAGACCCATAGTTCGGTTTGGAACTACACTCAGGATGATGGCGACCTTACCATGATGGACGTCCCACACAACTGCGTTGCCTTTGTCACAGGCTCGCGGCTGCCAAGTGGTGAACTTACCATCCTTTGTTGGGATGATTGACTCCAATTGACTGGAGACATAACTACTGCATATCATTCTGTTTTTTTCTGATAGGTTGAAACAATGAAACGGTACATCAACGATGTGAAAACCTTGCTGCCAGCATACTTTCAACATTTGTACGCTTGTTTTTTGACTGTTTGAAGCTGTTAAAAGTGCGTTCAACACATATCCAAGTGTGTCTTCAGATAGAGCCAGGGAATCCCCGCCCCCCCGCTGGTGATTGACTTTCACCAGGCAATCTGGTGGTGAGTTTGCTCATGATGATGAATATTGTCATGGCGGTCATCTAACTACGCTATTTTGCAATTAGTTATCGTTTGGTGTTTTGATCTAGCTTCATTTCGATGAAAATTAGCATCATAGCCATCCATGTTCATTTTTTATGATTTCACATTAATGTGCTGATAGGGATAATCTATTAGTCTATTTTCATTTATTAATATCTATCATGATGAAATAAAGACGATGCATCCCCAGTTTGAGACAAAGACCGTGTGAGGAATCCCGTGGAGGAAAAATCATGTAAAGCCCAGTTCGGGGACTTCCTACCTATGCTTTTTGATTCAGGGTCTACTGGGTATGGGTCAAAGATTATGATGTTTTGAGTATCAACCATCGGTGAATCTGGGTTTATAAAACATTGATATCATTACTGCTCATGATCACTCTATATTATCACAAGGACAATTATCATGGTATCTTATTGGTATCACTATTATGAATACAATGTGTAAATACTTACCACAACTACAACCGTGATCATTATATTATAATCACTACATATATATATATATGATTATATATGATCACATTCATGATCATATCACAATCATTGATTCAGATCCCGAAAACCCAGCTCTCCCACCTAGAGGTGCCGGCGGAAACTTCCTGCGCACCTGCGAGGAGGTCGGAATCGCTGCTTGCGATTCCGAGGTAGCCTTCAGATTCATTTGATCGTGTTTAGAGACATATTTATAGAGATAATAGGCATAGGTGTATAGAAGTATGTCAACTGTAAATTTGTGATATGTGTAGTTATCCGCACATCAATTCCATCTCTGAAAGTAATCAAGAAGAAGCCTTGCATTCATTTGAATGGTGGGGAAACCGTGGGTTTCTCTCACTTCATTCTGTTTGGGGGAGCCCTATTTTCATCTTTGGCGCCAGGAGTGGGGAACGCTCATGTTCTTCTGCGACTATCAAAGTCCTGGTCTCACAGGTGGCTTTGTTCTTGGACATCTTTTTTCAGCTACCCCAAAGGCCCCAAACCCTTGTTGGTTGATGATTATGGGGGAATATATCTATATACCCTTTATATATTTTGGATTATAATCATCCAATAGGGGAATCCCTATGAACCAACCAGTACAATGGAATCAGGCTCAACAAATCGATTCTGTCAAATTGTTCGGGATATGACAGAAAGGATAGCAGGGGAAATGGCCCACAACCATTTGTCCGCTTTCTAGGCTTTCGCATTTGGGTTGCCAAAAGAAACCCCAAAGCTACCATGATTGTTCATGCAGACCAGTGGCCTCAAATGATTCATTAATGAACATGAAGAAATGGTGTGGCTTCGGGATGCTCCTCTCCTGTACCAAGTTGGATGGAATCCAGCGGGAGAATTGACGAAATCGTCATGGTGTTTGCTGATTCCTGATTCGCCCAAGTTTTGCTGTGGCTAGTTTGGAGGCCCCCTCAGCCACATCAATAAATTCCTGCGAATTTGATGTTCATTTAAGATGATCATGATTGGTTGTTCTTTGATGCCTACCCTCTGGTAAACTAACATAGCTATGGAAAATCAACCATGAATGGCAATTTTCAATAGCTATGTTAAAATACCAGATGGTATTTCATGCTTACATGCTCACCATGGGATCACCAAGCTTGTCAGGTGACCGTCGGGAGGTCAATGTGGAACGTGGGGAGCCTGGTGGAAATGAGAACCGGATCGACCGGCAGATCAAACCTGGGGTATACCCTCTGATAATTTCATATAGCAATGGAGAATCACCAGTTTTTATAGGTAAGTCATCTATAAATGGGCTATTTTCCATAGCTATGTCAAATTACCAAAGGGTATGCCATTCCATAGTGTGAAATTGTGAGAAATGATGGGAATTTATGGGATATCCAAATTTAACCTATTGGGGATATGATTGGACAATAGTAAGCAAAAGTATTGACAATATGTCTGGAATTGGGGGACCTACCCCCATTTTATGGCATTTTCAATGGGAATGATGATGAGAATCCATTGGAATTAGGGGTACCCTAATTTCCCACACGCAAACCCATTTTTGGGCTCAGGATATGTTTTGATCTATGTCTAAATGTGCAGAATGGGATTCGAAGACTGGTTCTACCTTTCGACATTGCCATGCGTGGGTTTGTACCGTAAAATGTGTTGGCAATATGAGGATGGTGTCAATTGCCATGCTTGGGTTTCTACCGTCTATTCAATATTATTCAATATGAAGGTGAATATGACATGTGGCAATATGATGTGTTTCTCAACGCTTGGATATGATGTAAGGATCATTACAGTAAATGATATTTTTGTTTTCATTGACAAACACTACCTCCGGTAATCAAACATGGCAATGTGAAATACCCTTTAAGTGGAGGTTTATAGCTGGGAAAATCATCAAACAGAATGGGCCATTTTCCAGCAAGCCATGTTTGACTGCCGGAGAGTATACCATTATCATTATTCTTACTATAATTGTTCAGTCTTTATTGACACACAGCTACACACACACAGTGTACTACTAATGTTAGTAAAGCAACAATAGACCACCCATATTTTGATGCTTAGCACCATGGCAAATCGAGGCCTCGCCATCTTCGGTGAGCCTTGGGGACGCGCGGGGGCAGAGCTGAAGATCATGGCGGCCATCGAGGCCAAAGTTCCAGGCGGGGTGGTTTGGGAGCTTGGATTGAGGTGGATACCCTCCCAGTAAACTCACATGGCGAACTGGAAAATGGCCATGGACATAGTGGATTTTCCCATGAAAAATGGTGATTTTCCATAGCAAAATGTTAGTTTACCAGAGGGTAGCGAACTGGAAAATCACCATCGGAAAAATAGGTAAATACACTATGAATCACCCATTTTACACAGCTATGTTAGTTTTCCAGAGGGTATGTCGGGGTTTCCATAAATTGGAGATCCCCAGTAGCTGGATGGTTATAGAAAGTCCCTATGATTAAAAATGGATGATTTTGGGGTACCGCCATTTTAGGAAACCTCCATATTAATCAATACAATATTGAACATATCAATATGAATAATTAGAAATCAAGAGCAATCTATATTAGGATTAGTATCAATTCAATATTAAGCATGTTAGTATTAGTAATGTGGTGTATCAATACACTATCCCAAATCACCACATACACATGGATGGTATAAATCATCCCCCAAATGCTAAATGGTAGGTTTATTCCTGGGGGTCTCACATTATCAATGTAAAGAGTATCAGTATACCAATCAACATCATTCAATATCTATTTTTTTATTATCTGAATATGAGAGCTCATATCAATGGTATGAATCCCATCCATATTTTCTAAGGTGAGTGATATCAATATCACAATATGAATCCATCAATGGATATATCAATGGTAACTATGGTGAAGGGGTTGACCGAGAAATGGTGATTTTACGAACGGAACTGGAGAATTCACCGGAAAAGGTCGTGATTAAATTAGCAAAAATGCGATGTTCACAAGGACAATAAGAACAATAGGTGTTGTGTGTTCCATCAAAAATGCGATTTTT
The DNA here is from genome assembly GCA_003297045.1 of Symbiodinium sp. clade C Y103. NCBI lineage: Eukaryota > Dinophyceae > Suessiales > Symbiodiniaceae > Cladocopium > Cladocopium sp. clade C. The sequence continues at coordinate 59,411 of BGPT01002070.1, read as the reverse complement.
ACCAACAGCCTAAATCAAGACGAATGAACAGATTTAATATGCAGGACATATTGATTAGGGAGATATTACTTGCAACGATCAATACTAAAACTACGATATACCGGATCTGATCAACAAAGGCGATTTAACTTGCAGCAATCAGTGGTTTCGCCTACAAAAAATCCGGAAGTGACTGGATCTACTTGGGGCTTCGCGCAGATCACTGCCTGTCATGGGATTGAGAGTGCAGGTAAGGGGTGTTTCTTTTGTTCTTTCTGGTTGGATGAATTTTGATGATGTTGATCTTGGGGTTTGTACAAGGAGTATGCGCTGATTTGCCCTTTCCTTTCAGTTTTGAGCGAATCTCATGTGCTTGAAGGGAGGATGTGCATCCTAAACGTGAATCCCAACAAATTGCTGCAGATGTGAGAGTCTACTTGGATGCTGTCACAATTTCGCCAAGGAGAAACTCCAAATAGATAGGTAGATGGTGACCACAGCTTTGAAACAGGGGTACAATGTCCCGTACGTACAGATACTTCAAAGTACTTCCAGTTTTGGAGATTCCCCTTCCTGATGGCAATGACGGGCCATGCAGGACACTACACATCCGGTGTGGGAGATGTCATATCTCCTGAGGACGCGAAATTGGGGACACCCAAAGAAGAGGGCCCAGAGCCCATTGATTGTGGTCAAAGAGAAGAGCCACAGAAAGAACCATAGGAAGGACAAATCAGCTGGAGAGTGCTTTTTTGGTGTGCTCTGTACATCATACAAAAAAGATCAAAAAAGTCTCTGATCATGTTTGCTTCCTGGTCCTGCATCATCCAAGACTTCCTCCATGCGTGAGGAGGGTTGGGCAGTGGACACGATGCCCTTAACAGGCCTGGGATTTGTTACTTGGGATAGAGGGATGGAGACAACAATTCTGGATTTATTTCTGGTCCTGACACCAGGCACCACTCAGAACATATTTGGAAAGTCCAAACGCAAAACACCAAGGACCATCATCTTCCTGCCATACCCTACCCGGACATCATACTGTAGTATTCCAGTGTTTCGCGTATTCCTTTTTGATGAAGTCAAACCTCTTCTGGAACAAAACCAGTTGATAGATGAATCTATGATCCAAACCGATCATCAACACCGGGCAGGCGATGAGCTGTCCTTTGCACTGGGCAAGGAGGGTGCCACTCGTCGGAAACTGGCGAATGCCAGCGGTGCGGATGCCCGGTGGCAGAGATCGCTGGTTTTTCACCGGGAAAACCATGGTTTTAGGGTGTGTTAGGGCGCCCCACGTTAGGGAAACACCAGATAAATGGTCAAAGATTGAGATTTAACCCACAAGTTGAGATTTTTTTTTTTTCAGGTATCAGATAATTGATTATTATGAGATTGTATGAGATGATGTTTAGTGGTTTTGTTATGAATAAACATGAACTAGCCATCCATTTTTTTGGGTGGTCCTAATGGCTTTCTCCATGATGCCAGGCTGCATTTTGGAATACATCGGCCAAGTCGCCTACATGGCTGGAGTTCAAGCGGAACGTCAGCGTGCACGGGACAGCAGCCGCGATTTGTTGTGCGATATCATGGCACCCTTCATGGCATCCCTAAGGTGACTTAGATATTTCACAGGTGTTCCAATATGTCCACCTTCCACTATTTCGAAGTCTCGATCTTCATCTCTGGGAATGTTGGGATGATCTTCATCCAATTCACTGAGATCTTTTGGATGTGTTTTGGACGTTTGATTCAATGTGATAATCCGGGCAGCCAGATTTGATTCAGGTTTATTGCCATAGGGATCCATAGGGTAAGACTCTAAACTCCAACTTACCAAAGCAGCTCGCCAATAATCTATCTCACCAGGCGGGAAGACTCTGGAACAACCAGTATGCGGCTTCATTTCACTCATTTTAGACTTTTGACCCATTCTCAAAATTCGGCCCAAAATTGTCCCACATAATTTCGTCAACATTTCAGCTTAGTTAACCATCAGCTGGTTATGTCTTTCCCCCGGCAGGACTACATCAACTGGCTGAAGCAGCAGCGCATCGGTCCAGTCTACATTGACCTGTCGGGTCGCAGCGATGCTTCCGAGGTGCCATGCTGTTGATTTGAGCTTTGAAGGACATTTTAACATGTAGAAATACCTGAATTTCACCATGTATTTTAATCCATTTCAACATGCATTTCAAGAATCGGATAGTTCATGATAATTAGTTCAACATGATGACATGGCATCCAAACACATGAGTGAATAGTGGATGTAGAAGATGAATTGAACTGGTACCAATGTTGTATCGGTCCCCATCCAATGCGCATTCCAGTTGACGCCCAGGTTAAAGTGCCTCGAGAATTGACTGGGATCTTGAAAGGCTGCGATGGGGGAGTTACCATGGAAAATACCTGACACTGAAACATGATATAGAGGCTTCAGATGGGTTTAATGAAGAAAACATGGAAAATCGTCGAACTCAATGGGGATCTTCCAGCACGCCATTTTTGATTACGAGAAGGTATGATAAAGTATGTCGGGGGCTAGATTTCAGCTCACAGAGGTGACTGTGAGATCCGACATTTTGGATGATGTACAGATGTTTCAGGATTGTTTGATCAAAAGAAGTGCCCCGAGGCCCCAGATTCTTAGTTGACCAACTTCTAAGTGCTGAGAAGTATGACCAGTTGTTGCCCCATTTGGCCCATTTTTTTGGATGTCATGTTGAATTTGCAGACTGGAATACGTGGTACACCGAGCGCACATCCTCCTTCGGATTCAGGCACCACCTTGAGGGATATTGAGCATGAGACAGAGACCTTCTGCTTTCTCGAGGGCGACGTGGATTCTTCAGTTGCTTGGCAAATCAATGGGGATGGGTTTAGGATGACCTGACCAGAGAGGATGCAAAAGCAGATTTCGCGAAATCCCAAGATGTAGAATTAGAATCAATTGCATAGATAATCAAAGATGTATCCAACATAGTTGTATATGTTGGGATTGCAATTATATTCAATTGTATAATCAATTGTATACATTGTCAATAATCAATTGTATACAACTACAATCCCAAATATGTTGGGTATTATTATTTTGCGATTTCTGAAGCACCCAACACTATAGCCACATTCAGATTCTAACTGCTGCAAGGAACGGCTCTTGATTTTTGGCGCTTCGTGGGGCCGACGGCAAGCAGAGCGCAAGGTGCGAACAGTTGGACATCCGAAAGAACGCCACCGAAGAATAATGGAACCTCACTGTGACCTCACTGGAATATATGGTTAGTATAGGGAATCATCCCCAAATGGCCTTAATTCAAATTAGTGAATTATTACAATTTACCCAGAATAACAGTGACAGTTTCTGTAGTCTATTAAATTGGATATCGGTGTTGGTCTTCAAAAGAATATCTACTGGTCGGGGTCGGGGTTGCGATATGTTTCAATTGTTGGTGATATACATGTTTTTGTTCCCAATTTGACCCATCCACCCAAGCTCAACGATGTGGATGTATCAATGCAACAAGTGTTCACAACGAAATCCCGATCTGTTCGACAGAAACGGGGAGCTTACCAACAAAATTGGGAATATCTACAGTAGCCCTTAGAGATAGGGATGAAACCAACACATGTTAGAGTATCTTGACTCCTCCCCAAACATCCAGAAATACACAAAAGTATACACATATACAATTGGAATTCAAATCATGCCAACAATTCTTGACTAACAGGTTGGGACTTTGACAATAATAGGCCTTTTCTTTTTCGCAACAAACACAGGGATAACTCCGCAGTTAAGCAGTGACCAACCCTGATGGTTATGATTTGCCATTGATGGGGGGTTATTAGCCATATTATGGTTGATTATGATTATATTAGCCATTATCATGCCCATAATAATGGTTCATTATGATTATTGATGATGGGAGCTTGCAACATTTTCAACATTTCAATGCATTGGCAGGTGCAGGAGCTCATCCGCGTCCGTCCACCACGGCAGCCCAACCAGGATCAGCCCGGGGAGTGGCCTAGAGATGAAAGATGCACGTTGAGAACAAGATTGGGATTTCAGAATCAACCAACTTTCGTGGCTTTTGGAAGCGCTTCAAACTGTTCTCATATCCTCTAGTAATCAAACACGGCAATGGGATATCTCCCTCTCAACGGAGGTATTAATAAGACATCTATATACATGGGGGATTTTCAATTGCCACATTTGTCTACCGGAGGGTACTATATTTTGAGCAAAACGACAGAGATGTTCAAGTGATGTTTGATTAGATAAACATCCAGATAACTAGACGAAATATCCAACTTTTCTAATGATATTCAATATGTTTGGATATATAATTTGACTAGAAAGTTGCTTGCTCTTTGCTGGCAGCTGCCAAGATCGGTGGCACGGCCCAGGAAGACCTGTACAACGGCTACAATGGCAACGGCACTGGCCTCGGTGGTTGTCTGGCAGATTATTACTGGATATGGATGGATATGGGGGTTTGCGGGTTGTCCTAAGTCATAGGGATACCTCCAAATCATTCATTTTTGTTTGGGATTTTCTGTTATAAAGCATTTTGGGGTACCCCCATTATGGAAACCTCCATATGGCCTTGTTTGGGTTCCATGTAGAATTTAGGAGGGGGTATGTTTGAATAAGCCGGATGACATTGGAAATCAGCAACTAAAGTCAGAGAGAGCTGCAAAGTGCACATACATTTGAAACCCATGGGTTGGTGAGATCCTCTACCATGTATCAGCTATTATGGTTATTATAGTATATTATAGTTATTGTAGTTATAAAGGTGATTATAGTTACTGTTAGTTACTATATAGTTGTGACACCTGGATGCCTGGGCCGCGCTGGATGAGGATATATGCAGGTCTTGTAGCATGGCCAAAGCTCCTGGCGCCCCCCCAAAAAAACTGGGTGCGCAACGAGGCAATGGTGAGAACCAGCCCATTGTGAAGGTGGAGATTCGCACAGGGCACGCCATTTGCCAATCCCTGGAGAAGGAGCCACCGCTCACCTGCAGCTGCATGATGTCGCGAGGGTTCTTTACTGATCAGAAAGAGGTTCTAAAGAGAGGGATAGTTGGTTCGTAGCTTGTGAAACACTTGATGCCTGGTTTTGTCAAAATATTTCTTGGTGAGGTTCTGTTGGGAGAAATCAGGAGCCATACCCAGTGTGAGATTCTACAACTGCAGTGGGTCAAAACTTGATATCCTCCGGATAGGGAAAATGAGCATTAGAAGTTTCAAAGTCTAATCTCTAAATACATTCTGGCAGGATCTCTTTGATCAACAGGTTTCCAAGTTTTGCCCCACACCTCTTTGCACCGAGGAGAAGCTTCAGGCCATTCAACAAGCTTGTGGGGCGCGTTTGACGCAACAAGGTACAGAGAATGTGTCACTTGGATTCGCTTGAAGTCCACACCTGCCATGGTACAGATGGATGACAGGGGATTTGCATGGTGGAAGAGGGATCCCGGTGGTTGTTTTGTGGATCTACTTCTACTTTATGTGATCATTGCTGTTTCTTACTCACAATTGGTGCCGGTGATATTCTAAGAATTGCCTGGAATGTCAGAATCTGACTGGGCGATTGCATCTGAGGCTGATACAAGGATATTCTTCACAAGTGAATCTGGCACCTTGGCTTTTCGAGATCTTGCCACTAGTGTCAGTTGGTCGTAGTATGAGAGGGATAGCTTCCTAGCAATAGAGATACAGTCAACATACAGTTAACCATAGTCAGCCGCTGTGCCTTTTCCATTTTGGTGGTGAGATGGGCCAGTCTGAAGGCCAAGAAACAGCTCCAAGAGTACATCTTCAGCTTGAAAGTGGATGAGGACGAACAAACCAAGCTGCAACATAGAAATGTCCTTGATGGTGTACATTTTTTGGCTGGATTCCCTACCCATGATGAGGTTTTCCCTGCGAATTACAGGTTGGCCATGGGTTGCCATGAGTTTTTGCCAGAGTGATTCACTATCATCAAGGTCTTATTGGACGGATGCATTTGCTTCAGTGCAGCTTCTAAATTAGCATGAACATCGACGCACTGGGAGTGGAACTTCACATTCACATTGAAATCAGTTCTACTTCGTTTGATGTGTCCTTATACTGAGATCACGAAATCCAGGAAACAACTGACTCATCTTACTATGGAGATCTACGGATTCCCAGAGCCATTTGTCGAACTTTCTGGTCCTTCCAGGAATTCACAACGCCCAGTGGCGTGCCGTTTCATGTCTTTATTGCCAAAGCGGCAGATGGCACAGCCTCGATTTTGGAAGAGGTGGGCGGTTGATGGAAATGGTAATGTCTAGGAACTTTGATGGGAATTTCTGCAGCAACAGTTGGATTAAGATAAATGATACAGATCTGAAATTGAAGTCCCATTTAAATTCCTATGAATAATCAATGTTCATCAACAATAATCAGATAGTAACCTTGTTTCAAGACCATCTAAGACATTCTAAGAACAAAAAAGATGCTAGCTAGCGACTCTGACCTGGAGTTGGATGAGATTGAGCTCCACTTGGATGATAGCAAGCTACCTGTCAGGTACGGAATAGGACGCGAGTTCGTGTCCAGGCCTGGCCGGCTTTCACCTGCAAAATCCGTGCAGACTATGCAGATTCCACCGAGGAAACATGAGGAAACCAATGCTTTGTGCCATTGTTTTGTCACATTGTCACATTGTGATGTTCTTGTTGTTCTTTTTTTTGAGATATAGTATATATGATTTACATAGTGAAAGCCCGTACTTTAATTATACATATAATTTGTGTCCTTGTATTTTTGTCGCATATGCATTTGTCGCAGCACAGGTGAAACAAGCTGAGAAGAAGATCATCCTTTCGGGCATCTTTTCAGTCGATGGCTTGGAAACTTGCTGAGAGGTGAAGTCCAATGAGATGTGTTGACATTTCAACGGAGTAGTCACTAGCATGATTGGATGATGTTGGTAGTTGTAGGGAGTTCTAGGAAAGTCCAGTTTTCATGAACGGTTTGATATGGAGGATGTTGAGCTAGACTGAATGCGTAGAATCAGATTGTACAAAGATAGTCTCTTCGTTTGCTCTATGTTGAGTTGCCTGGACAATCTTGGACATACAATTCCAACTCTTCAATTCTAATGGCAACAGCGCCAGGAGGTCCAGAGGTTGTTCTTTCACAGGGCCCTGGATCTTTGAGGTTGTGTCGAACGCCCGAAGAGATCTCCAAACGTTCCTGAGTTCTTTCGTGACGCATGAGGCGTGGAAAGTCACAGGGTCAGCACCTAACCGGACCTGGATAGGGTGGGATGCCCAGCAGGTTTCAGACCATCTGTACCATCCTCCAATTTGTTGCAGGTCCATCTCCAAAAGGAACAACTGGAGAAAGTCTCTGCCCTGGGAAAGCAGCGCTTTCCAAAGTTGACGCTTGGCCATAAAAAATCACTCGGATCAACTGGGTTGTCCAGGTATTCTCTATTAAACCCATCCGGATTTTTTTGTGGGGACATGTTGAATGTCCAAAGTGAAAGTCAAATCCTACCAAAACCCGTGTGTCATCTAATTGCATGTTTGGTTGCTTGCGCTAAGGAACAACTTTCGACACCTCGTCACAGCACAAATCAACAAGGTGGGGCATGTCTGCCGCAGGGACAGGTAGGGTCACTGACCAAAATCTGCATCAAGCGCGGGCTCTGAAGCTTCTCCCAGGCTTGTATGGGACCAAGAAATTTGGTCCAACTAAGAACTACAAGAGGGGGCGTGCATCCAAACAATCCTTGCTGGACTGCTTCCCGGCGGGTGCCCTGGCAACTTCCAGCAGGAGCAGTTGAAGCTCACTTTATCTGGAGCACCAGACGCTGTGGGTGAGGCCTTGTGGGTTGTGGTGGATGGACATGGATGGAACTGTTCCTGCAGCAGTTGATTGCAACCGGCTGCATCTCCTTGAAGGATTTCAGGGTTATATGATAGTTATACGTGGGGGGCTGGAAAGAGGTTGTGGAAACTCAATATTTTGAAGACCGGTAGAGTATGACAACCCATGACATTCCCATCATGGTACTTGAAAATACTTGAAGCAGATTCGCTCAAACTCCGAGGCGAGAGACGCGGTGGACAGTCTCTTCAAGAAGGAGGATTGGACGATGCCCAATGCAGATATGTCACTGGCCCAATCGGAAGCCTGGGAAGCGCTCATTTTTGGGGTACCAATTTTGAGGTTCACCACGTTCACGAGCATCCCTGCAGTGCTTTGGTCACCCCTATGACCGAACATTCTTGGGTGGTTTTGTTTTTCAAATTAGGACACGGATGTATAATGATGTATTCTTGAGTCATTCTAAGACTTTCTTATTTTACCATATTCATATTTGCTGCAGATGTATAGATATTGTACATGGATGCCGCTGCAGATTGTCTTCTGAAGCTTAGACACCCCGTGATGTCTCTAAAGATATCTTGTTTTTTGATGTTTTTTGAAAATACATGTTTCTTTTTACCCTCTGAGAAGCTCCAGGTTGGGGGGTCTGGCGCACTTTGAGGAGAACAATATCCTTGGTTTGGAGGCATATTAATGTTGACATCCTATTAATAACCCCCCTCCCCCTCAAACATACTTCAGCCATAAATACTGTCCTGGCCAAACACCCTGAGGTGCCGGTGGAATTCCAAGGGTGCTAGTGTGTTTCCATGTCAATGTGTTTCCCCCACGCTCCGGGGCCCACACTGTCGCTGCGCGGAAACTGAGTTTCGCTTCCAAACACAGCATGTCCCGCAGTGGGAAGGTTGACGTAGAAGGTGCAGGCTCGAGGGGTCCTTGGCGGAGTTAGTGGTGTTCTGGGTGGATCCAAAAACATGGGGATACTATGATATGATATATATATATATATTATTATACTATACCCCAAAGTTTTGCATAGTCTTGTGTTTTTTTGGATGAAATAATGATAATCCCTTCGTATTGGGGATAGTTGTTTTTTTAAGTATAAAGTTTCTGTTAACAGTACAGCCGGCTGATAAATTCCAATTCACTGGCAGAGTTGGGATGGGTCGAAACCACGTGTCATATTTTGTTGACGGGGGTACCTCACCATCAATCGTGGCCAATCCGGGAAGCCACTGAAACAAAGTGACCCTTCATTATCCATTATATGGATTATTTCTCAAACAAGGTTGACCATAGTTTATCAATGGGTTGTACTATGTTGTAGTTAATAGATCATCCACCATTTTTATGTTTGCTGTTTTCACATCCCTTTACAAGTTCTGCCAGCATTTGTGCAATGAATATTAGAACGTCCACAAAGACCTGAGTCCTTCGTAGTCATCCCTATCCCCAATTTGCTTGAAGGAAACTTTCGGAGGGGTACCCAATGATTTTCCTTTGAAATCAACCCAATCATTCCAGTCCTCCCAGGCATTTCCATCCAGTCAAACCCTGTGTAGGAGCACCGGACAAAGCGGGTGCTCGCCGGGATCCGCGCACCGCGGAGATCATGCAGCTGTCGGTGCCTGGGACCAGATTATGGCAGCCTGATCTCAAGAATCATCCAGTTGGGAAAATGGTGTATACCCCCAACTATAGCTATTTAATAGGGAAAATGAGGTTTTCAAGATTTTAAAATTTAGGGGGTAACCTATTTTCAGACCAACCCATTTGGGACTGAAGTGATAGCCTATGATACTGTAATCCGTTAGTCAGACATGGTCATAATTTGAATGTTCATCACTGAACCGAAGCCTTAGCCAAGATCCATTGCACACGAGCCCAATCGGTCGCCAGGAGATGGATTCGGCCTTCATCTTGGGTCGTGGTGGAAAGACGAAGCACAAAATCGCGCGTGTCTCTGGCGCTGCCTTGGAACTGCACGAGCACAACTGCTGCTTGGCACCAAAGACAACTAGCAATTTTGGTTGCAGGTCTTGGGACGTGCGGGCAGATTTTTGAACGAATTTCAGATCATTGATGTCATACATTTGGTTCAATAATGCCTGAGTTAAAATCATTCGTATCTATCGGTATTATCCACCATGTAGTGCAGGACATCCGAAACAATATCCCAGTATATAATGTTTTATTCCCGATCATCAGGAACGCTTGGGCTTTCCAACCTCATCATGTACCCCAATCGTATCTACAGCTGCGGTATTCTACAGCAACAGTGTCAGCTTCATATTCTCAACTAATAGTTGGATACATGTTCAAAACATATTCCCAGGTACTGAATCATACCAAATGCATCAATCAACTACAACCCATCATATATGTTTGTATGTCAACCAGAATCATCTTGAAGCAACATTTTGCGAATCATCCCAACCTTTCCCATCCTATTCCCACTATATTCCCATCACATCCCCATGATCTTCTCCTTTGCTGAACCAATCCCCACCTCTGACCTCAGCTAGGCACCGTGGAGATTGTCGGCCCTGAGCCTGAGAGACGTCGCGCGCGGAAGTACATCAACCTGGTGGGGGACTCGGTGGAAAGTCGGATGCCACTGAAAGATCCAGAAAAAGAGTGGGATGGGTCAAAACCATTCAAAACCCATTATTATCAATTTTAATGGAATGAACATCCATTTACCAGCTAGTTTGGGGTTCACTAGGTACCAGGGTTTTGACCCATAGGCCAATAGCCATATGGTAAGTGGTAAAATATGGTAAATGACGCCCTCAACAAACATCTAGATTTTTTGAAATCTGATAAAATATGGGTAGGTGTTTAAAGTTGAAGGGGTTATAGTTATAGAGTTGAAGAATGCTGGAGATTGCATGAAACACAATCAAACCCCGAAATTGGAGGGGTTCACTGTGAAAATGAGCAACAAGATCTATGGGTAGATGTGTCTTAGATTTTGACCAGGTATTTGAATCGAACCCTCATGGCCAATACTGATGGGAGGGCTTGACAACACCCATCAACACACACACACTTTTGGCAATGTTTCGCCTATATTTCCAGGAGGTTTGGAGTGATCCCAGCAAATCCTACCTCTCAATGCGGTCACTGTGAATGGTGATAGTAGGGAGGGTTTTTGGCATTGGGTTTACCGATGTTTACCGTGTTAGCCAGTATTAATATGGGCCATCGCTATAAACTTCACCCCAACAATTGGCCAAAGTCGCCCACAGCAGGTCCGAGCACAGCGCGTGGGGCCGGTGCACGTCTCCGAGGAGCATGACGATGGGGACCCTTGGCTGAGTGAAGGGGGAGTCATGGAGAGTTACCACCGGAAAAAGGGGGGGTCCTAGAAAAGTTGGAAGAACCAAGATTGGGCGTTCTTTTTGTGGAACCCAATCTTTATACTTGAAACATGAGGTTTCAAAATGATGCCACAATGATTTGCAATGATTATCCATATTCAATGACGCATCATGTCTATGTATAGATACGTGTATATATATATATATTATGTATATATATATATATGTAATTACAATTTATATACACTTATTGTATTTATCTATGACATATGTTCCATCCCCACATTGACACCAAGGATCTCACCATGATTCCAGTACCATCCAACTGCGTTGGCTTCGTCACGGGCTCGCAGGGCAATTTCCTCAGGCCCAGATCGTTGGGAAGCTGACACTTTCAGTTAGGCATCAGTCACAGGGAAAAGCCATAGGAAATCCATGGACATCCCAATTTACCATGGGAAAAACCGAGGGTTTCCCTCTACATTCCCCCTAAACAGATCAATAGAAATGGTGAAGTTGTTTGGCATCTTGTAGCCATAGCCACCGGGGGACTCACACCATTTCTTGATTGCCTTTGGTCACCCGCGATCGCCCGAAGGACTTGTGAAGAGGAATGGAGCACCTTGATGTTCTTCTGCGACTACCAAGGCTCGAAGAGTTTGTCAGCACAGAGCTCTTCTTGAGCAGAAAAGAGTGAAATAACATGTTGTTCCAAATGGTAGATGAGTAAACTGCCAAAGTGCCATTTCTGAGATTTGATTCACTATGTATCATTGCCAACCAGTTGCATTTTTTGGCCCCAAGTTTTTTGTAGGAAGCAATGTTCACATCTTCAATCTGAAATGATAATGATCTGACGTTATTTTGATCTACTCAAAGCTTAAAGCTTAAACTTACTGGTGCTTAGTAGGGAATGGGGGAATGGGATGATCATTAATGGTTATAGTTATTATAGGTCATTCCCTCATTCCCTGCTAAGCATCAGTAAGTAAAGCTCGTCTCATTTCAATTGTCTCTACTGATCCAACTTGACCTCAAGAGTTCATGGTCAGGGCCTGGTGGCAACGAAGATTCCGAGAACTTGGTGGGGGCTGACAGGGGCAGCGGGCTTGGGAGGTATCAAGGAACACTCCTCTTTTTTGAACCAGAAATCTGCCAACAAGCAATCTGCCTTATGGTTGTAGAACCCAATACACCACGTTTGTACAAGTATGTTGCGGTACTATTTGGTGGAAAAACGCTGAGCACCCTGGTTTGCAAGGGCTCTCGAACATTGTGTGGCAAGTGTTTAGATGCGCCTGTTGCCTGCGTTGATCGGTTTTGTGCAAGTGCAAGGGAGATACAAAGGAGACTTGAAAGTGCTCAGTCTACTCTGGTGCTATGGAATCACATCGAATCCATGTTACTGTCACATTTACAACAGAAATGGGATGAAATGGGTGACTTTTGGGACGAATGTGGGTTTTCATGTATTTCCAGCCCCATAACATGAGGACTCACCATAGATTCCATAGATATCTCTAGGGTCCGTAGCTACCGGCAGGCCATCTTCGGCACCCGCGCCGGGCGCACGGGGGCTGAGTTGAAGGTCATGGCGGCGATCGAGGCAAAGATGCCGCCCCTTGGCGTCGTCTTTGGGGAAGTGGTGGCTGCGGTGGATCCAGATGGATGGAATATGATGGAATGGTGGATGGGAACTGGCCATTTTTTAGAAATATTTTAAATAGTACATTTGTTCAACATTGGATGTTATTTGGAGGTTTGTTAACCTGGGGGTACCCCCAAATCATCCGAAGTAGACCATTTTAGTATTCAACACCATGGTGACTTGGGGATCCACCATAGTAAGAAGCCACCATTTGTTGGATTTGCATAGATATGTAGCAGTTTATGAAAGTTAAGTTGATGATCCTTGAACTCAGCATTTCCTTGCCGTTCCACATCTCTTTTTGGTTCCTGTCATCACTGGCCTCTTAGGTCCTACTTCACCAAGGAGTTGTCGCAGGAGTTCTTCTCCCAGGCAAGGGATGGGGAACCTTCAGTGGTTGGTTGGATAATTAGTGGAAATTGTGGGGATAGATAGTGGATGATTTGGGATGCATGTGGATAGATAGTGATATCATGGGATAAATTAAGTGGTTGAACTATGGTTGTATCCACTAGTCACTACTAATACAATAGTGGGATGATTTATGTAAACAGGTAATAGCTTTGATCATGAACTAGGACTGGGAATGACGGGATTCTGATTGATGAATGATGAGATAATATGGGACTGTGACTATGGGGGAAGGCTTGTTGATATTAAATCATCGGTGCTTAGTATTACGGGATGACTGATGGTGATGACAATATGGTGTTGAAGTATAGGACCCATGGGGGATGCTGGTTGTTGGTTTTGAGTATGTTTTATTTGCAATCATAGAAATGGAATGAAATGGAAGAGACTTGGGATGATGATCTTCAAGTGACGAGCATATCTTTCAGATGGCTTGAAACCACCAATCAGTTTTGTTGGGTTCATGATTGAACTGCCAATCTGTCTTGCACACAACTTAAATCTGCATGGCCTGTCGCCATAGCCGCTATAGATGCTATAGCCTGTCCTGATGCCAGGACGATTGGGGCCGCGACACCATCCCTTTGGAAGACGAGGAATTGTCCTTTGCCCTGGGTAAGGACCGGTCGACTCGCTGTGACCCGCGGAGAAGCCACCGGATCAATCACAAGCTGCCAGCGCAGGATGGATCTACGCGGAAGAAGCTGGCGAAAGCAAGTGGATGCATCCTGGAGAGTCTTGCCTGCAGAAGGGGCTTACTAGATGATACAGTACATGTATAATTAGAAAGCAATGATTCACCAAGCTTCTCGAACACCTCACAGGGCAACATACGTTGACAAATCAGTATCTCTCTTTGTCTTTGCGTCAGAACATCTCACAGTTCCAACACATTCATGCTGGGGTTCTTGAAACTAGAGCATTTTACTTGGTACTTGCCTGGACTTTCAACACATCACAGTCAACTCTGCCCCTGTACCATTTGCCTCCAATGATCCACTGGCCTTCATAGATGAGATCACAAGTGCAGCTGCAGCCAATTCCCAAAGATGATCTTACCAGATCAACATCGGGGTCACTACTGTGTAATAGATGCAAGACATGGATATACATGTTATTTGTGTCTGTAATACCATGCAACATCTACAATAGCCATCTACAGTATTCATACGATATCATATCATGTGTAAATGTACAGTTTGTTGCACATATATTTCCTATGACTGGGGAACTGACACCTGCAAGCTGCCGAGGTATGTCGGCCATGTGGCCTTTCTTGCTGGTTCGCTGCCTGCCAGAAGGCCCTGGTGTTCTCAACTCGCGGACAGAGTTTGTCAACATTTTTTGAACAAGTAGAACTAGCTTTTGGAAAGGTTGTTTGACGGTCTATTCATGTCCTTCCTTAAATCCACACAGTAGTTGAAATCTACAGCAATGAAATCAACTAGATTCATTTTCTTGAAATCAGTGTAATAGTTGCTGTAATTATCTACTACAATTGGAAGTTCGCAGTGTTGATAGCCAGGAGAGCTCGAGACTATTTGTCCTGGCTCCTGAAGCAGCGCACCGGGACTGTTTATGTGGACACCAGCAGCAGAGCCTTAGCTTAGATGGTGACCGAGGTGAAAGGATTCTTATAACTCGTAATTATATAATATTGAATCAATCTCGCACTTTAGATCAACAAGTCGAATTGTAGACTTCAATTCTGTCAACTCAGGATCCTCCGCAATCCACCCAGAAGTTTCCTCTTTGTTTGAGTATCATTTTTGGAGACATACTTTCTGATTCTGTTCTGCGGCTGAGCCGAGGAAATGATGTCACGGTTGTGGAGATCCCTCAAGATCTGGAGGCTTCCGCAGGGTATGGGTTTAGAAACTGTATTTGCCCTCAAACAAGGTGGCCAACGAATCAATTGTTTGGTAAACATGGCAAAGGGGAATCATCATGTTCAAATGGTAGATATGGTAGATGCTCTACAAATGTGACATAAATGTGACATATTGATGCATCTTGCGCCATTCTGGTGGAGAGTCAACGTTGGGGTTTGACTGTGTCGAGGCGGTCGCCAGCTGTTTCAAGAGCATGACACTGAGAGGAATCGAGCAGGAGCCGTTTCAGTCCGCCAGTGGGGAGCAGTGACCCAAAAGAAACAACGGAGATCTCCAGCAGTTCACAGTCTCTCCAAGGTATTCAAAGTTCTGGGTAGAAACAGATTCTGGATTTCCAGCTGCACCGCAGGAGACAAAGACTTTCTGCTTTTTGGAGGGGAACTCCAGCAAATCCGAAAGGAGCGCGTTCGTGGCTTTTGCGTTTTTTTGGGGGTTTGCCATCTGGTGTGTGGCATCCAACAAAGACTCCAATAGCAGATAAAATGAACTTTGCGGACTTTCGTTACATCCTCTCAACCAGAACAGATATAGATACATATACATAGATGGTTCAAGTTTTACCTGGCGCCTTTGGGTAATTGATTCTCAGATGGTTCCACATTGAGGGCAGCTCTTGCAAGCAGTAGACGACTGTGTTTATTGTTGTGTACACACCCTGGACTTCATTGTGTTCCTTTGCGATCATCTATGCACGTGGGAAAAGGCAACGTATTAGTATGTTTGCGGGTTTGAAGGCGGCAATCAGAAAATCAACATAGCTCACCCTGAAGAGTAGCTATACAATCTTCACAAGATCATCAAGGTACATGCCCTAGAGATCCCTGTAGGAGATCATCATACCCTATAGACTCCTGCAGAAGCTGTCGTTTCTTATTGCATTGATGGGTCTTTCTGTCCCGAAACTCCGGTGCCAAATGGCGGAGGCTCTTGATCTTCGGACACGACAAAGCGGGCAGAGACAAGGCCAAGAGCATAGCCCTGGCCAAGATCGACGAGCGCGTGAGGACATGCCGGGCTTCATGCTGGGGCATCAGCTGCAGCTGCGAATGTGGAAACTGAGCGGAAACTGAGCGAACAAGTTGGAAAACGCATGGCACAAGAGACTGGTTTGATACTTCAAAATTACTTACTCCTTACATCAACAGGTTTTCATCACACTTGCGACACTTGCCTACCACAAGAGACTTTGTTGGATTTAAGGAACACCCAATCTCAGGCTTGTTGCTTGCATCCCAGCTAGTTGCACCTGCCAGGAATCAAGAAGAAGGCACTACTTACTGCCATTCAAGCGGCTTGGGAGGGTTCTGAATATCACCAGACAGACATCACTAGGGTCTCTAGAGATTCCAGAACATACTATGTAGAATTCCAAGTTGAGTATGCATCAATGCTCTTTGTTTGCTAAGAACTTCTTATCTGCAAGGGCCACCCAATGATCCAATCCCCTTCTTGAATATGGTTGCAAGAATGAAGCGGATGTGCCAACTGTTCTTCTGCAGAATGGGACTATGGCTGGTCAAAGAAGGGCTCTGGAGGACAGCGGACTGTGGCGAATAGATCCAGAGCGGGTCATTTCATAACACTTTAGCACTTATATGTGCACAGGTTCCACTACCGAAAACGGTCCCGGCAAAGTTCCTAGATTCAACCACTGTCGTTCCACATGGGGGGGATGTATTGGAAACCAGTGTTTGAACATGTTTGAACGCATCCAATATATTCCAATATGGCGGTTTCCTGCAACCTTTCACAAAAGTTTCTGCAAACCAATCAACTTGGTTTCCACCTATATGGTTCCGCCAATATGGGTTTCGTATCATCAAAGGAAGTTTAGGAAGGAACTTCCGAGTTACGAACGATTCAATTACCGCAATTACCTCAACCATTACATCACTCATTACATCACTTGAACGATACATCACTGCAACAATACATTATCGAACAGATGGAAAAGCCAAGATGGGAAGAGCCAGAGAAGAGAGAAGCTAAGACAGGGAGAAAGTCAGAAGAAAGAAGATCAGACAGGAGAAAGTCAGAAGAGAGAAGATGCAGGTGCGCAAAAAGGTAGGAAAGTCACGAAACATTGTGTTTGTCCAATGTTTTGTGGCTCCGGAGGGTCGAAAAGTAGGCTCGCTAAACGCCGTTGTGGCGCGAAGCACATTTGGAAGCAACAAATGCTGAAAACTGACGGTCTCAGAGCACTTTTGGAAGTTGAGATGCGGAAAAGTGCACGGCGTTGTGGCGCGAAGCAAATTTTGAAGTCAAAAGCATCAAAGCACACCATTCTTGGAGCACTTTTGGAAATTGAGATGTTGACAAAGTGCACGCCGTTGTGGAGCGAAGCACATTTGGAAGTCAAAAGTTTTTAAAACTGACAGTTTCGGAGCACTTTTGGAAGTTGAGATATGGAAAAAGTGCATGCCGTTGTGGCGCGAAGCGCGTTTTGAAGTCAAAAGCGTCAAAACATACCATTCTCGGAGCACTTTTGAAAGTTGCGACGTCGAAAAAGTTCACGCCGCTGTGGCGCGACGCACGTTTCGAAGTCAAAATGTTAATGCCACCACATGTTCGGAGCACTTTTGGACGTTCAGACGTCGTTTTGCGTGGCAGGCGCAAGGGAATCTGCACCTTGTCAAAAGTGAGCTAAACGTGTGGGTTTTGTATGGTTTTGTAACGTTCAAAAACGATGGCAGGCGTGGGACATTTGAAGAGGATATGCAAAGATACGTCATTTTTTGTGCCAGGCGTTTTGAGGTCAGGGCATTGATTTCCTAAGAGGGTGGTCACTTTGGAGCATCAGAGCTTCAGGTTTGCTAAGATGATTTTGCGTGACAGGTGCAGCAGTTCGTATGACCTGGCCTCACGTTTTTGGCAGGCGCAGTGCTTTAGAGACATGGCATGGAAAAATCGCAAGCGCATTGGTACGAGGCCGTCAGCTGCACACTCAACTTTCCATTTTGAAGGAAGCGTGGCAGAATTGCTTCATTTTTTGATGTTGTTCAATTTGAAATTGAGGAAGTTTTGCAAAATTGCTTCAGTTCGGCACGTTACGATCCACTACACTACAGTAAACTACATGCATCAAGCAGGAAAGGGTAGCAGTCCTGGATGCCAGGACTGACGACAACAACGACAACAACAACAACAACAACAACAACAACAACAACAACGGAAAAAACAAGAAAGAAAAAGAAAAAGAGAGAGAGAGAGAGAGACAGAAACAGAGACAGAGGGAGACAGAGAGAGACATAGAGAGACAGAGAGAGAGAGACAAAGAGAGAGACCGAGAGAGACAGGGAGAGACAGAGAGTCAGAAAGAGAGAGAGACAGGGAGTGAGAGATAGAAAGAGACTCAGAGTTTCAGCCACCTTTCGGTTGATCAGTGTGCACACTCTGCCAACCAGGCGTGGCAACAACCAAACTTTCCTATAGGTTTCCTATCTTTGAAACTTCCGCCACCGCCTTGCACGGTACTATTGGTAGTAGTCGATTCCTCCAGTACGAAAACGATCAGGAGATCGGCACTACGGACAAGAGGCCTCTGAGATCAGTCCATATCTCAGCAATTTTTTTCAGGATTTGGGAAGGGAAGGGAAGGGAAGGGAGCAATCAGAATTGTTTTTGGATGGTGCGCAAGAAGGACGCAAAAAAAAACTCAATTACAGCAGGTATATATGTAACGTGGGAAACCACAGTACCAAGGCTGCCGGATCATTGATGCATGTGCCAGTAATATGTTCATATATCAAAACATATTCAATAGACTAACTTATCAACAACATAATGGCATAATGCATGCATATTGTATGCCTCTTGGTTGCATGTTTTGTGCCTTCAATTGCCAGATGGAATTGCATTGAGACCTTGTATAGTTAGGCAGGCCTCCGACAAATATCGCACATCAAATGAGGCCTATATGGACAATGGCAATTCTTGAGTTGCATGACTTCGTGTCACAGACACAAGGCACCTATACATACCTATACGGCCTACAGTCCAGTCCCTTGGTAGTGACCTGTCAACTGAAGGGAGGACGTATCAGTGCCTTGCGTTGACTCGTCTGCAACAAGATTGTCAAATATGGTGGCAAAATGGGCCCCAAGCAGTCCAGCATGAACACAGGGCCCATCTTCCGAAATATCGAGGTGGGTTCAATTTATTTTTGTCAGAATTTTTGCGTATTCCAAAAAACTAGTTTGGGCGAGCTCGAGACAAGATCAAAAAACTTGAAGCCGCAGAAGCAAGTTGTTGAATCTGCCAGTAGAAAGATCAAGGACGAGGAGGAAGACGAGGCGGAGAAGCAAGAGGAGGAAGAGGAGGAAGAGGAGGAAGAGGAGGAAATGTGTACACCACTGTGCAATGTCTTCTGTTGGTCGGCACAGTGATTTGCTTGGAAAGCCGTTTTACCAAAGAAAGGCGCGCGCGATCCTAATCTTCATTCGCTGATCGTGCTGATTCATGGCCACATGTGCCGATGCAAGTAGACTGCAGACATTTGCACAGTAGATTCTCGGAGCTTCCCAGCTTTCTTGCTCCCCAAAAGAGGGAAACACAGCCCATTGCGGACCCTTTCGGCATTCCCGGAACTGAAGCGAAAGCCGCCCACCGGGCCGCCCATTGGACCTGGATCCAAGAAAACACCCTGAGCAAAGGTGACACCTTTCTCCTCCGTGGGGACATCAGTGTGCATGTTCTGAGCTCAGAGATAGGGGGGAACGATGAGGAACGTGGGGCACATGGTTTTGATGCTTTGATGGCAGAGATCCTGAACAAATCTGAACAACCCAGGGTGTCCGAAAACCAACATATATCAGAAACTAGGAAGTTTCCTTTTCTGCAGTTATAGGGTTTGTTCTTTTCATCTCGTTTTCATGATGTTTAAATGAAGTGATAGGATCAGATGCGACCGGTCTGAGGGTGCCATCCGTTGTTTGATTTAGAAGTTGCATTGACCTTGGTCAATCAAATGTCGCAGCAATGTGATACTATGTCAGCATGGACCGATGTGTGATTTTGCATGTTTAAGGATGTTTAAGTCATTCAAGATCATTCAAGTCTACGGACACAGCAGCTTCACAGGTGATGATCCAGACGGGCCCCAACGGTGAAGATCCCGTGATCGAGGCGAAGTGATGTGGGATGTATGATCATACCTGATATCAATATGATCTTCGACGTCGACATACCTCATCCTGATTCCTGCCAATAGAGATGTATTTATTTGTAGAAACGTGAAGAGAAAAAATGGGAAACGATAGGTGAGTGAGAATACACAACATAATACATATAACATGCTTTTAGGAAAGTACATGCGTCGTTTTTTTTGTGCGGTTCTTGTGGATTTGAATTGTGATTCTTCGGGTGGTAAGCCATCCGGTCTGTAGCGTGCAGGATGTTGAGAATGCAAGCGGCACAAAGCTGACGCCAGCCTGTGGCATGTTTGTTTGCAAATTTTCTCTCAGAAAAAGCAGTTGTTTGCTTGCACTATGTCCAAAATAAACACAACTTGGTTCTCCGAGTTGAGACTTGATGCTGCCTTAGTTCTTTCGGATGTGATGTCTTGTTCACCAGATTCAGAACAGACTTTCCAACTGTAGGATGTTGGACCTCTTGGCATCGAGAGTGGGTTGATGAAACATGACTCCGGTCCAAGAAATGACTCATGCTTTGAGCATTCTGCCCAAGATAGCACTTTCAGCACCCGATAGGTCCCAAACAAATACCTTGGATGAATTTTGGACGATTCCAACTCCAAGATCTTGAGTTGGTGGTTTAATGTGATTTCACATGGTTGAATCATCCTTGATCCCCACGGTGGCAACCCCCCATGCCAGGCTCGCCAAAGACAAGGCCATGATTCAAATCACGGGGCCCTCAGAGAAGGTCTCCCAGGTGCCGTTGGGGCGATCTGTATCTGAACATGGCTTCTTGGCCTGAAAATATTACCAACTTCATCCACCTTCCGAAGTTCGGGGGATGAATTGAATCTGAATTGAATCATTTTGCATTGAATCTGGCAAACTATGGGAAAATGATGATGAACCCCTGGATTTTTGGGCTACCCATGGCTACCCTATGGTTGTCCCGAGTCCCTGAAATGGGTTGGAAGTGGTCATAACGCCCAATGCTGGATGCAGCCTTCCTTTCACCTCACGTTTGCTGTTGGCATTTTCCGAAGAAGTCCTTGGTATTTGAGAGAAGAAAACCCTGCTTTACGTGTACTCCACCCTGAGTTGTTCAACTTTAGAAGTGGTTGAAGGGAAGAAAAATGAACGAAACACCACCATACAATTTCCTTTGGATCAACTCTGTGGTCAAAGTGACATAAAGTATCATAAAGTCATAAAGTATCAATCCATTGATTTGGGTACAGGCCAAGAGACTTCTGCAGCAGTTCGCAGACAAGTTTGTGACCTGCCAGGGCCCTGAGAAGGGTATCTTCAAGTGTAGTGTGACGGATTAAATATGACCATTCAAAAAATTGGGGTTCACAATGGTTCACAATGGTTCACAATAAATGGGAAGTTCTAAGCTCTTTAGCTCTCCTAGCATTTTCGACCAAAGAAACTTGAGCAGGAGACTTGGAGTTCCCTGAAGTCCTGGGGTTTCATTCGTCATCCTTCTAAGAAACCAATTTGAGACTTGTAGAGCCACCGAAATTGGAGAGGTTTCTATTGAAACCATGTTTTGGCAGTTTGCCCACTTCCCCGATTTGGGTTGCGAAGCAGCAGCCAGTTTTGCTGATGTTTCTGCCAAGGCAAAGTAAAAATGCAGCCGCAGTGCAAGTCCCAGCCGGATTGAAGCCAAGTCTTGGACATTGCAAGATGTTGGGTGTGGGGTGTAACGCGCCCGTGATCGCAGGACACAGATAATATATATATATATATACACATACATACATACATACATATACCCCAATTTAAGATTTATGATTATTATAGCAGTTTAGTGAGGAAAGTGATGACACGAAATCACAGAATCAGAGGATTTCGGGATACCCTATTTCTGGGGCAAAGTTTACAGACAGAAAGAATAAAATATGCCTTCCTGTCTTCCCATTTGCATCTGCATCCATATCTATTGGTGATTTTCTGGTATGAGCAGCTGTAGCGCCGTATGTGGTATGAGACACTGCAAAAGGCGCGTGATCAAGTGAAAGAAATGGGGGTACTGAATCAAACACATTCAAAAACCACACCTATACCGCGGATGACTCCATTTCGAGTATCATAGTTTTCCCATGTTATGCTACGTGTATTGAAATGGACATTGGGTATACACAGTGGTCAGACAAGCCCAAATATGTAATGTACACAACGGCTCAGGATCACTGCAGCCCTGGCCAACAAAGTGAGCCGGAACCTCACTGCCTCGCAGTTGCGAAGTTGCCAAGATCACGTACATTAAAGAGGAAGCAGGAAACATCAAAGGAAAGGATGGTAAGAAATTTCCTGGAAGTTTTAGGGGTCTCCAATATACTTCAGTTTTGTTCAAACTTCAAACATCTTTTTCAATCTTAATCTCCTAGGTTTTTCCTTCGTCTATCGGATCAGCGTCTCAATGGACTCTCAGCCATCCTCCGCTCAGGTCATTACATCCGGCCGATGCCATGGATTTCCACCGCAGAAGTGGATGAACAGAAGGATCTGTGATGTCCTCAGCTGGCTTTGGTACCCTCAAACCAAAGGGGATTTGCATGGAATTACTATGTCTTACCAATTCATGGTTGAATGGGAATATGAAATTCCAATGAAATGCCCTAATACAACATCTAAACCCATCTCAACCCCATGAAAGACACCATGTATATTCCATCATGAATTTTTTTTTGGGGGCATATACCCAATTTTCAGAGCCCTTTGAGGCCACTGTTGTGGCCATGCAGATTCCTGGAAGCTCCCAGGTTGAAGATTCAAGGTCACCAAGACAGCGTGGATCAAACGTTCAAGGCACCTAGCCAAGTTCTTGGGGGGATCTTGGCTTATTGGTTTCTTGGTTGACCCAACGGATCCTCAACTATCTCAACTCACCAAAGTCTGAGTCTCAATGGATCCGCTACACTCTCCTCTTGACCTGAGTTCTTGGGATTTGTCTTTTTGGTGAGTTGAGGAGGAGTGCGTCAGAGGAATTGGAGCAACATCAAAGTTGCCCAAATGATTGACTGGAATATATTCCTGAAAGTGATTTTTTTCCAGAGATGTGGGATACCCTGTTTTGATTTGGAATATGATGATATCCCCTTGAATTTTGGGGTACCTCATTTTGCGACAAATCCACATGTCTATGTTGTGCGGGTCAGGTGATCAATGAGCTCTACCGAGATCATGGTTTGGAAATAGACCAAGCCGACTCTTGGGCTTCGTGTGTTTCTTGAAGAAACTAGGAGGGTGCAGAACTGGTTGGTGGTTTCAATTTATAGAATCCCCGGAAAGATGAGAAAGAAAGGAATTTCCTCACTTTCAAAGGATGTCATTATGTCATTCTTCTATTTTTTTAGGCAGTTGCTGTATGCTTTTGATTTTTAGATTTGAGATGATGATCTCCCATGACTGTCTTGGGGATGGGTTGAAACCATCAATCAGAATAAACTAAGCTGGAGTTAGAGTAAGAGAATGTGAGAGAGGATAGAGGTAAATTCGAGGGGGACCAGCTGGAATGGATGCATTCATGCCAGGGTTTTTGTGCGCTTTGTGGTCTCCTTGTACAGTGTCAGAGCTCGATGATGGTTTATTTTTTTGTTGTTTGGACGGTCTTCAGGTACTAGCACGGCAAATCGGGAAGAATCTTCACGTAAAGGATCGTAAAGGCTCGTATTATTTGGCATTGTTTTGTCTTTGCCATAGACATCCCTGCTATGGCTCTTTCAAAAACTCCATAACTTTGTTCAAGGTCGAACCTTCATGTCTGATATGTTTGTAATCTAGCTCCGGGTACACCAAGCATCGTCTTCAAGCAGGATCCTTTCGTATCTGTTACGGACATTTTTGGTTGGCCAAACGATGTCGAGGTACTCCATTCATCCATCAATCAGTTGTCAAGTGTCGACCTTTGGGGTTTGTCTGAAAATGGGGTCATTATACCCTTTAATGACCATCAAGCAATGGGGGACATGATCATAATCCATTGGAATACTATCAAAGAATGGGGATAACATGAGATGTAATGATCATCATTTGACCATTTTAATGTGGATACTGATCGCAATCCTTGGAATTGGAGATCCATTTCAAGAAACTCACCATTTGATGAATCACCAAACACCAAGGATGTCAGCATCAAGCGTCGAGAAGAACAACCTGTCCATGCAGGTTGGATTGGCTTCTGACTAGAACCATCCGACCGCAGTGCTAGGATTTCTGGGAAAATCATGGAAAATCTATAGGAAATCCACGGATTTGGATGAAACAATATGAACATCATGGAAATGAGATGAAATGATAGAAGGACCGAAACCTTCCAAAATCACTAAACTTGATGGATCTGGCAGCCAAAGTTTCCCCACGAAGGCCGAAGCTACTTCGCCGCCGGCCGGGCCTGTGATGTGCTGAAAGTCAGCGAGGCCATGGGGAAAGCATGGCTCAAAGTCAATCAACAGCCAATTGACTAGGGAAAATGATGATAATCCATTGGAATTGGGGATACCCTATTTTCAGAGAAACCCAGATGGAGACCATCAAAATGCCCAAATCAGCAAGTTGGATATCACGTAAGGCTACAGCTCGCTGACAGCAGGTTCATAGCACTGAGAACATGTCATGTGAAAAGCTCCTTGTCACAGTTTTTCACGGATCCAAGACAGAAGTAACCATTCAAGTAATCCGTATATCATGTTTCTAGTGGGGAATCAACCCATTTAGACCTTGGAAGTAGTCGATCATCGGGCTTGTGGAAATCCATGTCATGTTTTTCGAGACTGGAGTGAGAGCCCTAATAATCATTTCCGCTCTGATAAATGGCATGTTTAACCAACTTCAGTACAAAATACTATTGATCCTGAATTTCCCTTCAAACATGGTAAACTCGAAGATTTGAGTTTCAGTGATCAAATTTCATCAAATCATCATTTTCCTGAGCTATTTTCCCTTCAGGGACACCCACAGCCATCAACAGCCAGGATGATGCGGCCTTCATCCTTGGCCGTGGTGGCAAGACCAAGCACAAGATCGCTCGCGTAGGGTGGCCTTGAGCTGCTGGGGGATACAGTACCTGGGGGTTTATAACTTGGACCTCAAGGCCCATCATCCAAGTTTGGTATGGTAGATGACGATAAGCCATGTTTTTGTAGTTTTTGGTAGTTATTCCGTTATTCCTAAGTGATATTGGTTTTCAAGTTATTGTAAGTTCTTGCTGATGTTTTTTTCTGGAAACCAATGGTGATATGGGATACCCCTGTTTGAGAAGCACCCATATCTGTATATAGATGCTGATAAGATCCCCTGGCTAGTTTTCACGATACAATTAGCAAACCTAGGTGCTGTTAAAAAAAAAAACAAAAGGACGGTTCATGCGGGAATAAGTTCTTTTTGTTGTAGTTTTTTTGGTACTTGTTTTGATGGGTAGCAATATCACAAGTAGATAAACATGTGGAAATATGATACACCTAAGAGCTGTGGTGAGTCTGTATGATTTCATCCTATCATGAATGGATATGGTGTAGAGATGGTTAAGGGCTATGGTGTGGTAGGTGCCGTGTAGAGGTATGGGTGAGATGAATTTCCGTAAGCATGTTTGTTTTGGTACAGGAGCCGGTAATTTCGGAATGTAATGTAGTCAACTTTGGAAGACGTTGATACCATTGTCCTTGGTGACCTCGCTTGTTCCTACGGTAGTTCTAATCTTTCGGGGATGGTTTGTGATGAACTGCTGCAAGAGGCCAAAGCAAGACTGTTGTAGAATGCCAAACGTGCTCTGGCAAACAGCACTCACAAACTCAATGTTTTTTGAATCCTTTTTCATGGCCTATGTTGCTGACGATTTTTGTGACGCTGTTGATGATGGCGATTAATGGCGATCATGTGTGATAATGAAGCTGCTACTGGTGTGATTGTGATGGTTGGTGTCAGATGGACACGTGTTTCGTGTTCAAAAATGTTGGACTCCGAACAAGGGGGACTTGGTGGTCTATTTTGGTCGAGCAAATCCTGTGGTTGCGGTCTCTCTCCAATTTTTGACACCTCCGGCTGACAATGGTTGATGCGACTTGATAGTAAAAGTATGTAAAAGTAAAGCAAGGTTGATGTGGTTTTGATATGTTTTGATGAGACCTCTCAAGATGTCCAGCCCACTAGCCTCAGTGCAGATTGAATATGGTTGATATATGTTGATCTTCGAGAATCTTCAACACTGCCACCCCAAATCTGTGGGTTGGAAACCTGAAAAAAATCTCATCCCCCAGCCCCGATGCTAGCATCATCAAGGTCTCCGGAGCTCAGCTCGAGCTGCACGAGCGGAACAGCACCGTAGAAATCTACGGTGCCCTGGGGTGTCAGGATGGCTGAGAGGGGCACACTGGTTGGGTGGTATGGAAGATGGGAAGAATCTGTGTATGTTTCATATAGATTCAGTGGTATGCAATTGACTGCTGTTTCACAAAGACATTTTGATCTGGGTCCAAAATTAAGACCTCCGGGATCAGAATCCGTAGAATGAGTGTGAAGGCTGAACCATCCATATTTTGGGGTCTCCAATTTTGACCCACACCCTATAGACCATGGGCAACCTCGGAGGTGATGATGAGAGTCGTCGCAGAGCTCGTAAATACATCGACCTGGTGCGAGCCCAACGTGTTGGTCCCGTCCACGTGGATGAAAGCTCCAACGATGGGGACTGGTGGCTGGGGCGTGGCAACTTTGACGTTGACCCATCTACTGTAATCAAAAGGAAGATAGTATATATAGATATATATATATATAGACGTATATAGCCATCAACAGCCCATGGCCTGATATGGAATCTATTTGAAAGGCATGGATGTGAGAACATCTGAGTCATGCTGGTCAACCATCGAAATTGTGATGCAGACCATTCAGTGTTTGGTTTCACCATCACAGAGACGATGTGAGGTACTTGTGCTGTGGCCCCCTTGGCGTTTGCTTGTTTCATTATTCGAAGGACTTGCACCATCATCATATCCCCTTAACATCATATCCCCTTAATAAGATTTCCTTAGATTTCCTTAGCTTGATGTAGCTTGATGTTCAGCTCCTGGTGAGGACATGACTCTGATCTCCGTGCCCAGCAGCTGTGTGGGTGTGGCATCTCAGCACACCCCGCCCCACGGCGTTAGATGTCATTATATGATTCTGTTTACATTCCATAAGCTCGGCCCAAATTGGTGTGCAGTCCCGCAGTCTCGAACTGATTAGATGATACCCACTTCTGCACGATCCCATTTTGTGCCATGAAGTACCCGCGGGTAGATGGCTAGCGGCTACTGCTTTCTGTGGTTTGTGAGCACCAAAGGGCTGTCATCTTCCTACAGCACCCCATAAGTTGGGCAAATACCACAAGCTCCATCCCGACCTCAGGCCTGGTTCAGTTGGGAACATGGTCCCAACATGTCCCAACTGTTGAAACCTGCCTCCAGTTCGATGATGTTAGATGGTTTGATTGAATCATTCTAAAATCCAGTGCTTGATCATTTAGGAAATTTATCCATGGGTCATCAATGTTTAGATCAGACTTTGCGAAAGTGTACCATCGTTTTAATATGTTTTACATCATCGATTTTTCCAGTAATTTCACTACAACCATACAAACCATTTTGCATCATCTAGTGAATCTAGTGTTTACCCATCAAAATTACCATTGTTTGGTTGGCTCAAGCAGCAGATCCGATCCTGAAAAACGGCCACGGAATCGCCCAGGTTTTGTGACTGGAAGCCAGGGCAATTTCCTGCGCACCTGTGAAGAGGAGCTGCGGAGCTTATTATTTGGGTGATCTTGATACTGTATGTTTACGTATGTTCTATGTGTTTCCAAAATACGTTCTAAGGTTCTTGTTCTTTTGGATATTGGATGACTTTGCGTCGTTTGATAGCGGCACACTAGATCCGAACCGCCAGGAGTGGGGAACTCTGATGTTCTTCTGCGACTATCAAGGAGGTCGGTTCAAGGGCCAGACATTTGCCCATTTGTTTGGGGTTCAAACATGCTGTGAAATGTTACATAGTGGTTGATTCCCTTTTGATATTGATAGAGGAAATGTATGGAAATCTATATCCTCATAAGTCAGTGTTATTAAAGGAGTTCACTGGCCTGTGTCCTGCTTTAGGTGGCCCCTTGGACAGCTACGGCGGATCTGTGTCTCGCTTCAAGCTCGTAAGCGGCGGAGATGTAGAGTGGGAGATGGTCAAGTTGTTGCGTGCTGTACCAAACACAAGCGATTGTGGCCAAACAAATACAGGTTGGCGTGGATCTTGTTTGGCGATCTTTGGGGTAGCATTGGATTTGGGGTACCCAATTTGGGGGACAAATCCAGGTTTTCGCCGAGCTGAGGAGAAACTCGCCATTTTTGGAACCTTGTGGGCTCGTTGTGGTGCTGAACTCAAGGCAGGGCCCACCTTGACAATGACGGGCACACAAACAACATCATACTACACTAGTAAATGGGGTTATGATCCATAAAACAACTTCTACTTCACCAATTCTGAGTAAGTAAGAATTGTTATTAATATGCAATTATACAATTCACCAATATTCATGAATATTCAACTATGATGTTTCATCAGGATACGGATCCACAGCTTCCCTACCTAGGTCCATCTCCATGCCACCCTGGGTCCAGGTCATGGCTGCCATCGAAACGAAGCTACCGGGCTACTACACCAGTAACCTGGGGGAGACCCAGTCCTGGGATGAGTTGCTGGCCTTAGATTTGAGGATCAATGGAGAAATTTTGGATCGAAGGGAAGAGTATCCAGGGGGTTGAATCCTGGATTCGAATGTAAATTGGTCTGCGAAATGCCGAACTTGATGCTGGATACCCGGATAGCCAGAGCATCCAAAAGGATTCAAACATCAAGAGACCAGTGGGAAATTTGAGACAAATCTGGGAAAGATTGGGTCTACCAAGGTGGGGTACTGATACTTATCCGATGCACAACGACCAGCTGTCCTATGTCTTGGGACGAAAGGGCTCCACAAGACAGAAGCTGGCGCGAGCTAGCGGAAGCTTGGATTAACATGATGAACATTGGGGAGTGGCCGTTGTCCTTGATGACTGCTTTCTGTCAACTTATAACAATTTGGCGTCTGCATCAGACGTGGGGAAATAAGTATAATACCTTACAGTGCAGATAATACAGAAAGGATGGCCACCATGGTTGCTGTGTTTATTGTTTTGACTGTTTGTTGCGTTCTTCCCAACCAAGGATGACGGTCCCGATGATTCAAAACAACCAACCATATGTTGTACTTGTGCAATTTGCACCAGACTGCTCAGAAACCTCCAACTCTTCTGTGTTCCATTCCATTCGAAGTCGATATAATGTCTATATCATGTCCAGATGGCTTCTATTCGGAAGCCCGAACCACGGCTCAGATAGGTTCCAACATGTTCCAACTGGGGATATCCATGGAAACTTGATGAAGTCCGTTGGATGGTTCTGTTCCAGCCACACCTGTTCATTCCACCATCCTTTGGGATCCAACAACCCTGCAGATTCGCTGGCTTGTGATGAGGTTGCATCATGGAATATGTGGGGAATATCGCCTTCATGGCCGGGTCCCCGAAAGACCTGGCTTTACCAACACTAGTGCAACCGAACGAATGACACTTCATGGCAATCACAACCAGAAAGGAAACAAATCATGTGATTAAAGTAGAATCATGTGATACGGTTTCTGTATGTTTCTGTGGAGATGATGTTTCTTTAAAGAGTTTAAAGATCCTCCTGTCAGTCCATGGTTTCGTTGCCTGCCCTTTGTTTGCCGTTCTTGGAGCAACGCAGAGTGCAACAGCATCCTATTTCGACACACTCAGGCGGGTTACCTGCCCAATCGTCGCCGAGGAAGAGAATACCTTGGTCGTCAGCTTACTGTGGTCAGTAATGTTCAAAACGATTGAATAGTGACGTGGTAACCCATGAATGAATATGAATGAACCAACCTCCAAACTGGGATGGTTTATCAAATATATATATATATATATATACTGACTAGTAACTTCTATACACATACATGTCTATACCACCCATTTCTGTTCAAACTTGAGATGGGTTGGGTTTATACACATTACGGTTGAAATATCACTCAGCAGAAAGCAATATGTCGATGTCCAGAGCCAAAACTATACTGCTACTGCACCCACTGAGGCTGGCTTTGCGATCAGGTCGGCAACAAGCAAGGCAGAGCAGCAGAGTCATTTGAGTTGCCTACCTGCTTGAGAGTCACAGCTAGGTGCAACTTGACAGAATTCTCATGAGTTCTCCTTGTTGGCCAGGGCGCATCTCCATCGACCCCAACGCGCGGGAAGATGTCACCCTGGTGCCGGTGCCCAGAGCGTGCATCGGCTACGTCATGGGAGATAAGTCCGGATCCTCAGACTTCATCGGCTTTGGATGGGATCATTGGGATGGACCTTCACGGAGAGATGGCCAGACCATGCCAGACCTACAAGTGCCACTGGTCTAAAGTATGTCTGGCCTCATGAAAGGATTGATGAAAGTCCCTTGCAGGCATGCAAATTTGGGATGCCATGGTCGTGATGATGATGATGATGATGATGATGATGATGATGATGATGATGATGATGATGGTGATGATGATGATGATGATGATGATGATGATGATGATGATGCTATGTGATTTCCACTTCGGGGACATTTGATTTTGATGGATTCTCTGTCATAGAATAGAAGCTGAAGAGCTGTGCCATCACTGGCGGGTGGTCCCAGGCGGAAGACGTTGAGTCGGCTGGAAGAGGAACTGCCCGGGGCATGGCGAAGGATTTGCAAGGTGTCTTTCTTGGACATATGTTACTTATCGCTAAAGTATAAGCTCCAAACATATGTGTATATATAATTAATTAATGAAAAGTTACTTATCTTGCTTTGGTGGGATTGCATTTGTTTCATGAGTTCTTTTTGGTCGCCATATCATAAATTAATTATTGCATAACTCATCAGAAAATGACAATTGTTTTTCCCTCGTATTAAGCAAATCAATCCATACCCATCGCAGACTCTTGCAGCTCGCAGGACTGGGAGACACTCATCTTCTTCGTGGACAGTCGAGCACTACCGTACAGCTACCGCGAGGACGGGGTGTTAACCATCCCTAGTGATCCTGTTTGAGGCTTCAATACTTGCCACTAAGAAAGACCATGCTGCAATATCCAAGGAGATAAACGCATAGAATTTCTATTCCGACTACGCATTATTTAGTTTGGGATATGATTTTACATGATTTGATACGTCTACATATTTCTACTATAGTAGTTGTCCTTGGATCCTCTTGGCATGGTCGCCATGTGGTCCCCAGGAGGATGTTGAAGGTCTGGCGATCTTCGGCGCAGAGTGGGGTCGTGCTGGAACTGAGCTTAAGGCGGATGGTGGACAGATGGTGGCCCTTCACTGAATGTTGGAAATCAGATAGATACTGTACCCGTTGGCAGTCTAGTGGCAATGGAAGAATCACTCATTTATATCCGTTGATAGACGATTTTCCAATCAAAATTGCGCTTGCCGAACATGTTTGATCACCAGAGGGTTGCTGGAATAGCCTCGTTCTTCTCACTCCGTGTCCAATTTCTGGGTTTGCTTGGCTGCGGTTGCTTTTTGTTTAATGTTGAAGTCTACTTGCGCAGAAAACACCCTGTTCGGGTAGGTTTGTGATCCTTTTGATTTCTTTCTCTGTTTGCAAGCATTCTCTTGCTGGGCTAGTGGTTTACTTTGGCATACATGCAGAAAATATCATATTATTCTGCTAAATTTATCTATATAACACGTCTAACACTTCACTTTCCAAAAAGTTCCCAAGCTTATGTGCGATTAAGATAGGTTAACCATTCTTGTTTCAGGAAACCTTGAGGCATGCCAGCTGGGGATGTCTCCGCAGGTGATGGGTGCTGTGGAGACAAAGATCCCACAGTTGGGGTGCCAAGGGATGCCCAAGGGTCATACGTCCTGATGGGCTCGTCTCAAATTTTGGGAGCCCAACATGTGTATTTTATGATTTACTGAGGTGTACTTGTATCATGGTTTGTCTTCATGTTCCCATCATGTAGGAATGGCGATTCAACGGGGTATCCTCATGTTCACCCCATTAAAATTGACAAACTCACAATGCGCCATGGTTAGAACGGGGAATATAGCCACTGCTAGAGGATCGGGTACCCCATTGATAGGGGTTTATATACCCTGCAAGGAATCCTCGATAGTGGTTGGATGACCGTCGCGTATAGAAAATTGTTTTGCAATTGTTTTGACCATGGCACATATTGAAATCCGGAAGCCAACAGAGATGCCTACTATTAGTTGTCACAAAATTTAAGTCAGATGATGTCAGATGGAAGCGTTTTGTCTGGCAATCAATTCATGCCCCCTACTGACTCACCAACAGTCACCGACAATGCAGTGGATCACCGGTTTCAATGCCTTTGGTTTTGAGGTTCTTCACGGAGAGGGCCTGGGACCTGGAAGCACCAGCACCTTACCCATAGGAACTTTCGGAACTGTCAGCCAGTTGAGGTTGGTGACTACCACTACGATGGCCCTTGGGGTGTAGCTCAGATGCACCCGAGCAGGTCAAGGTCATTCAAGGTCTACGGTTGGTTCTGGTTGGCCATTTTTGTCATTTTTGCTACTGCCACAAGTCATTGACAAGATCTTGGATTTGTTCACATGTTTGGTCTATTTGTGTCTGGATTCCAAAGCATTTCAAACTGGCACTGCGTCATTTGAGATGAGACCATGGACCATGAGGGTTCATGCACAACTCTCCACTTGAGCAACAATGGAAAGTGATAATCTGGATTTGTTTGATAGGAGGGTAACGAGGTAACCCAAAGTCCACTGGTTTATCACTATACGCGGTCGGTTTGTTGTTCTTTTCTAGCCAAGGGGTTGGATTATGTTGGAGACCATGCGGATACTTATCACTATTTTGCCAGATGCAAGGACTGTTTGGGGGTATACCGTATACCATATTTCGGACGCAACCACATTGTGAACTACAAAAGGCGATAACTTTTCTTAGTCTCTTCGTGGCTCCGAGGTTGATACCATGCCTTTGCCTGGCGACGAGCTCTCCTTTGCCCTTGGCAAGGACACAACCGGAGAGGGATGAAGTGATCAGAAGGGCCTGCTAGTTTGGAAAGCAGATTGCTGGTGTTTGGAGACTTGTTTGTTCATGGTGGTTGAAAGTGTTCCAAGATGCATTTTGGTTCTTGCTCGTCTTGCTCAGGGCATTCCTCTCATAGTAGAGGTGTCAGACTTTGAAATGAACTGACATTTAATTTAACGATATTTAATGTACGTCTCTCACAACAAAACAGACCGTGTTTCATCTTCCCGCTCTGTTTTGTTGGGTTCCACTTTTAGATCTTGCAGAAGTATTTGGAAAGGCTTCTCAGTTGAACAGGACGGCGCCACGCGACGAAAACTGGTCCGGCTGGCACAGTTTGCGGATGGACATCCAAGCTGTTTCGGCTGTGGGGTGAGATGGCCACACATGCCCTTGACCAGGCAAAAGCCAGCGGATGCATCCTGGAATATGCAGGAACACCAAGGGGGGAGGTACAGGTGGGAAGCCAACTGAGGTGAACTGAGATACATTACTGCAAAGGTACTTTCCTTATATTTGACACGATTTTGAGTCGTTTTTTCATGTTTGCATTTTTGTGCAACATTGCTCTTTGCACTCTCATTCTCCACCGTGTGTTACCGGGTGCAACAGACCATCGAAATCATTCACAACCTGTTCACTTTGGGAAAAAACACCAGGGTTGTGGTGGTCTCAAGGCAAGTTTGGGGTCATGCCCCAGGGACCTCTGATGTTTGTGACTTGACACGTATTCAGTATTCAACGATGCCATGGCAGATGTAGAGGAGAGCTTTTGGCACTTAAGTGGAAGGTTATGGCGAGTGGAGAATTGGTTGACAACATTTGACAACAATGTTCTTCAATAAAGATGCCGTTCGAAAATTCAGATCCGAGTTGCAAGTTTGGCCCTGAAATCAGATTTTGTCAGGATCATTCAGCTGCAAGAGTCCAACAGCACTTTTGTTCTGTAATTTTTGTTCTACAGTCGATGCTTGCCCCTTGACTCCTTAGGTTGGTATTTGCAATTTTTCCATCTCCCAAGTGACCGGGCTCTCTAAGGTCGGCAACGTGGCGTACATGGCGGGGACCCTGGAGGAGCGCAAACGAGCCAGGCGATGGAGTTTTCCGCATGATCGATGATTTTGGATTCGGCCTTAACGTTGACATAGATGTGGAAAACGTTGGAAAAAAAAACATGAAAAAACACTGGACAAATCCAGTTTTTTCTTTTTTGTCTGGGAAAAATGATCTACAAATCCCCTCCCCCCCACCCCCTAACCCCCCCTAACCATGGCGGATATGGTGGGGTTGCCAGGGACTACCTCACCTGGTTGACCTGGCAGCGCACGGGTCCCATCACCATCGAAACGGAGGGCCGCGACGACATCCGGGAGATGGAGGCGGGTCCATGGGGGTTGAAACATGTAGAAACCATGAGGTCATGATTCTTACCAGGTAAATATTAGATGATAATATCAATCCGTGTAAATGTAGTTGAACAATGTTGAACAACATATCCTTTCAATCAATATAGATTGTAGATCATGATATTATATATAATATTGATGATATATAAGATGATGTCTCATATACATGGATGTTGATCGTCATATATCGGTCCCTTCAATTCCTTTCATAATATACAAGATATAATTTGATATAATGATATATAATGATATATCATTCATATTATGATATGATATGAGATATTCCATATATTTTCTGTAATTGATCATATAGAAGGTTATAATAACCGTTCGATAACTTAATCAGCAAGAATCGCTGCAAGGTGCCCGAAGAGATGCGGGGCCTGACGAAAGCCGCCTCCTTGCGAGAGGTTGAGAAGGCGGGGCGTCACCATGGCGAAAGAAGGGGGGAAATGACCCATGAAATCACGATGTTGAATGGTTAAATCACCATGTTATCTAGCTAAAATCACAGTTTGACCCCAAGAATCATCCAGACAGAACAGGAAGATACTTCGATTTCTTTGAGAAAAGAATGGATTCCTGGGGTCAATTTGTTCCTGGAGAACAGCGTCCACCCAATTCTTATTGCCCCCAGATTTTCGATGTGTTGTTCAATGAGGGGGACTTTGGCTAAGTTATCCTTGTATTTTTTTCAGGTAGTTACCTCATAATTGATTGTGGGGACGGATTGGTTTTGTCCACAAGGGCACTCGATCAGGTCTATGAGTCTAGAAGTTCCATATTGCTATGTCCAGTGTTTGGGGACACCAAAGGAAAGGCTACTGCATTGGTCAGTCCAAAACCCTGATCTTATTTGGTTGTGATATCATAAGATAGGTGTCACCTTAGTTATGGATGTTTATCCTTGTTTCATCCCATAAAACCATGGCATTTTTTAATAGGTTTCAACCCATCCTCTCGTGGTGACCAGTAGGCAATCTGCATGGAAAAACTGTCAGGAGTCAGGCACTTTCTGCTTCTTCCAGGGGGACAGCAACTCCGAAGTCCTGCTCATTTGCGGTCATCGCGAAGAGGCAGTAGCGTAGAAAAACAAACTGTTTGTTTACCTTGGGGTGAAAACCATCCAAACAAAAATAGATACAAGATATAAGATACAAGATTGATCTTGAATTTGGGATTCGAAAGAAATTTGCTTTTGGGACAGTATCTTTCGACATGTTGGTTGCAACAGATTTTGCATCGCTCCTCCTCGGCCTGATTTGGGAGCACGTGAGAGGCAACTGTGAAAAATCATTCATAACAACAGCGAAAGGATTGGTTTGCCACTGCTACTTCTTTGCCGCTGTATGAACATGTTTCATAGGATAACAGATTAATATATTTTTAAATAGTTATAAACAGTCTACATGTTCTGATTCTTCATCCCAAGGAATATTGTTTATACAATGATATTAAAATGTATAAGTGATTATAAGTGTAATATTTGGAATTGGGATGATAATTATAGGATCCCAATGGTCCCAAAACTCTGTTTCATCCCGTGACGCACCTGGACAGCAACAGATCCAGGGCCGGGCCTATGCGGAACAGCTTCTCATGGATCTCATGATGAAAGGAGAGAACTTGGCAAGTCGTGCAACTGATTTGAAGGTGATGTTGGTCAAGATGGTGATGTTTGATGATTAAGATGGTGTTTAATGGTTTTTAGTGGTGTTAATAGTGTTTCATGATGTTTTTGATGGTTACCCTTTCAAATCAGGTGGAAGAGTGGACGGTCTTGTTGTCAATCAATGGAAATTTCACCAGCAAATGTGTCTTTTTTTTTTTAATGGTTAAGCTGTTAGTTGAGCCATGTCAAGCCATGTTGGTTTTCTTTGGGATTGTGCTGCATGATGCTGCATGCACTACTTCAAGGGGGCTGTACGTCTTATTGGATGTTAGAAGATCTCCATTATTTTCTTCGGGGATGATGGATCAGATGAGAATGACCCAAACTGTGCAATCCATTGAAGATATTGAAGTCCAATGTCATGGCTCACATCTCAGAGCCTTCAGGATCTGTACAACGACCTCGACCAGCGCCGGCAAAGGCCGGGGGTTCACAGCTCATCGAGAGGGATATGAAGTGGCGACTAATAGATCTGATAGAAGGATAGGAAGATGAAGGGGCTTTTATCTTTGCAACCAAATCATGAAGTTCTGCGAGTGTATTTTTCCACAATTTTGCAATGGGTTGCTCTCACTAGAAAGAGAACGAGGATGACTCCTGCTCCGTGCTGTACAGTAGCAATATCAGAAGATGCAATGCCTGCCCTCACAGATGTTGTGACGTGGCTGATGGTAGTTGCTTGATGATTGATGAATGATGATCTACTGTTATGGTATACAGCAATCACATGTTATGGTATACAGCAATCACATGCAATCACTAGTAACTAGTAGCCACAAAGGCATCTCCAAAAATGACAATCATGTCAGTTGCAAAGTACGCATTCCCACCAAACAGAACCCTTCCACCAGAGGGTACCAAGCACTTCTACATTTGCAGGCGCAAACCCGGCAACGCCCACCTCGCACACGTCGTCAAAGGCTTCGAAAATCGCCTGCGGAGCCATGAAATGGACCACTGACCTGTGAAGGGTCTATGTTCTCAGCCAGGATAGCCAAGTATCTTCATTAAGATAGACCATAATGATAGACCAATATTATCCAAGATTGACCAATTGATAGTCCAATATACATCAATAATCATCAATATAGCCCCAATGTTTGGCAAAGCTGCTGCTGATGCTGATATCCATCTCTGTGATGTCGACAGGGCGCCGGAACCGAAGAGCAGTTCCGAAGAGTCGGAGTCAGAGGTGGTCCATGGTGGTCCCAAAAACAGGGCCCGTGGTTCCCAGGGTGAATCTTGGTATGTGTTTCAAAAGTGTCATTTGTTTGTTCAACTTCATCTGAAAAAGAATGGCTGACCGCAATTATAACATTATATAATATATAACTTTAAGTGTGATGATATATTATATATGATGTGATATATTATGTGATAAATTGTCGTGGTATTTGATGATGTACAATGATTTGTGATGATTTGTGATGATATAATCTGATGAGTTGGAGGTTGCAGATGAACCATGATCTTGACAAAATTCAATCAAACAATCATTGCATATCATTGCTACTCCTGTCAGTTTTGCTTGTATCTCCATGGAGGGACCACAAACCGCGCAACTCTGCGTCAGGCTTCAGACTCGACTGCTGGGTCAGCCGCATCAAGCGAGATCTATGAGAACGAACCTCAGGGGATACCTGTACCTACCCAATCAAGGCAAAATCATGAATGTTCCCCCCAGGTTGCTAAACTTTAAGGTCGTTTTTTTGGGTCATGTCATCCAACCTCCCCCAAAAAGCCTTGTATTATATAATATATACGCTGTACATATTATATATATATATATGTACAGTTGGTACATCCAAACCCCCAAAAAAGGGGCTATTTATAAACATGGTACGCCATACGCCATGGTACACCCCCAGCAATGGCTTTCCCTATGACTTATCCCTTGGAGCTTGACATCGTTGAAGCAAGGCCTCCCCCACGACGGCCGCCTCCGCCGTCCACCACGCCACCGCCGCCCCCGCGGGCGAAGGGGTCGGGGCGCCTGGGCGCAAGCACCATGGATCCATCGTTAGTTGCTGTTTCCTGGGCCCTATATAAATGGAGGTTCCATCAATGGGGGGTACCCCAAAATGGATCAGAAGTTGGATGGCTTAGAATGGAAAATCCTATGAACATGGATGAGAACTGGGGGGTACCCCCATGGATTGGAAACCTCCAAATCTTCAGAAATGTGGTGATCCATCATCCATACCCAGAGAATCCCAGAGATAGGGATCTTCCCCATCAACTTTTTGACAGCGGGTTCTTGAGGTGGATGACTGGTCCACGAATCAGACAGTGGGCCTCGCAGGACACGCCATGGCACGCCATGGCGGCATGACATGTCACGAACCACCTGCGGTTGGAAGGCAAACACCCTGCAAACGCCTCAACAAAAAGTATTGTTTTCAATTGTGTTCAATTACATCAAGATCCCTCGAATCAAGGAACTCTGTGCAAGTACGGTTGGCACAAGGGTTTGAGACGTAATTGATTTGAATGTATTTGAATATAATATATTTGAATATGTTTTGCCTTTTCATCCTCATTGCGATTTCCATTCCCAAAATAGATGATTCCCACCCATTCATGACTGCCGACGCGACCACCAACTAGTGCTGCGCAATCGATTGCAAAGAAGCTGCGAGCTACTCGTATCACGATTATCCTAGGGATTCAACCAACAAACAGCATCAGTGCAGAAGGACAACAGTTCTGACGACGAGATCGTTCCATACTGGTGCGACCAGCAGGATTTTTCTTCGTGGTGAAAGAGACAGAAGGGACCTCATCACTTCATTTTAAATGGGTTGGTGCAAGAATGATATAAGTATTATATATATAATATGTTCTTATATTCTTATATATATATACTATAGATTAAATAGGATACGTATAGTACAAATGTACAGTATATGGTTCCGAGGGCCTGACATTTTGTCTCTATCCAAGACTGGTAGGAGCACCAAAGCCTCGAATGATTGTTGGTTTCCGATCGAGAACAAATGGCGTTTTTCCAGTGGAAGGGGATGGATTTCTCTGGATTCAAGTGCCACATTCAAGTGCATCCCGGTGCATCCCTTTTAGATTGCTGCTCTTACAAGCAGTTTGAGACAACAAGCATCATACAAGCACAGCCACTGCAAAAATTCAACGAGATGCATCCGTCGCCAGGTAGATCATTTTGTGTAAATACCCTTATTGCAGCTCCTTGGTAGCAAAGCGCAACGCTCTATCGCCTGATGCTACTTTGCTGGTGTCTTCCAAAGGAGTAACGAGCAATCAGTCTGAGTACCAAAATCAATTGGATGGTTTTCAATTTTGTATTATGTGCGTTTGGTTATTGAAAACAACGCAAACTTTTGGCCCACACTCATTTGAGGGCAGGGTTCACCATGGTTTACATTCTTTGGGACTCTAACATCAGCCTTGAACCCCTCCTGCGTGCATGGTGAGCATTCCTCAATATGATACTCTGGTGCAAACTGCTTGTGCAGCCACAAAATTGATAATCATGTGTGGTTCTATGCT
Organism: Symbiodinium sp. clade C Y103; assembly: GCA_003297045.1. Lineage (NCBI taxonomy): Eukaryota > Dinophyceae > Suessiales > Symbiodiniaceae > Cladocopium > Cladocopium sp. clade C. Next base: position 19,392 of record BGPT01002070.1, on the reverse strand, counting down.
GAAACCTTTGTCCTGGCAGTTGAAAGTGATGGATTCCTGTTGGGTTCATGACAAATATGGATTCAGCATATGTGGATTCACACGCAGAAATTCCTTGAGGTTGATCTACTTCATGACACTTGACAATTGGCCGTGACAGGTGGTCTCGAGTGGCTTGTGGGGAGCAAATCAACTGGTGATAACTGGGTCTGAAAATGGGGACACTCATTGCTGATGGCCAGTCATATAGGGAAAATGCTGATACACCATCAAATTTGGAGGTACCCGATTTTCAGACAAACCCAACTTGGGTCATTTTGTGTCTTTCACCGTTGAGATCTGCTGAGATTTATTTTCTCTGGATCGCTAGAATCAGACGGGGATGAGCACGCTTGAAGCTGATTTGGTGAAAGTCCGTCAAACCATCTCAACAGTTGCATGGTTTTGCTATCTCGGGGATGACAGTTGGCACAACCCCCTTCTTTGGAGAAGGGTTTGACCCAGGAAGACCATAGATAATCTCAGATTCACCATTGGACCATTGACTTCACTTGGTCACCATGGATTTGGTGCGAGGCGTCATAAAGTGTGAGCCAATGTGTCAACAGCCTTGACCTTGGACGAGGGCAGACTCTCCTCAATCATGATGATTGCATTCTTTTGGGCATGCTGTGGGGCTTAGAACCGCCAACCGGCATGAGGCCCAAGTTCATCGCCGGATTGCCGGAGACGTGAGGGAAACCAGTTGAGCGAGCGGCGTCGCTGCTCAAATCTGGCGTCAAAGGGTGCAGCGTTGTGGTGACAGTGCAGAATGCGAGGGCACGATTGAGGGTCAATTATATTTGAAGCATTGCAAGAATTGCACTCATTTACCTCAAGCTTTCCTCAATCTTACAATTCCTTTGGTAATTCTTGGGAAATCTCGCATGATTTCTAAAACAATATCTCTTTTCCATTGACTTTCGAGCTGCTCGCAGAACGTTCCGAGCTGGACAAAAATGCTCTGAACCATCCATGACCCCTGGCATGGATCAAAAAATATTGAAATTATATTTTTGAAATTATATTTTAATGAAAATTTGAATAATTAATACAATTAAGATAAATTATGTAGATAGATATATATATATATATATATTTAGAAAATCAAAATAAATATTGAAAAATTATAAAAATATGAATATTACGAAAATAAATAAATATATATCTATATATAAAATAGAATAAATTAAATTTATTCTAATAAATATTAATATTTAAATTAAAAAAATATATATAAATATATTTATTTGAATTATAAAATGATATGGGGATTTCTTAAAATGGAATATGCAAAAATAAGTAATTTATAATGAAAAAAAAAAAAAATATATATAAAATTAAATAATTTGGGGATACTTCTATTTTAGGAAATTTCTATATATGAATTTTTAAAAATTATATTTTGGGAATTAATTTATGGGGGAAAAGATTATGGAAAATGAAGCTGGGGATATTTATGGTATGAAGGATATTTGTATGAATAATATCGAGATATTTTGTATTTATATGAGCTATAGTCAAAATTTAGGTTAATGGAAAATAATATTCGAGTGGACTCTAATTTTTGGAAATTGAGCTGAGGCTTGGAAAACGATAATATACTCTTTAAAAAACGATAATATTTGTTCATGTTTAATTTTGGTCATCAATCAACCGTACAGGTTATTCGATATTTGAAATAGGCATCTAATAGCATTCACCATCTGTTTGAGAGATAGGCAGACGGCAAAATCCTCTTTTGAACAGGTGGTACCTGGTGATGTGCATTGCTGTGTGGTGATGTTCTGNATCTGTTTGAGAGATAGGCAGACGGCAAAATCCTCTTTTGAACAGGTGGTACCTGGTGATGTGCATTGCTGTGTGGTGATGTTCTGTTTGCTGCTATTTACGCTGCATGCTGAGTAAAATTCAAATATAATACGGTCTCATGTCAGGTTTTTGCCTCAGCTCTTGCTAGTGATAACGCGTCATGTTGGCGAAAGGAAAACACATTGAGGTCTTGTTTGCAGCAAGAACAGTGTGGGTGCTCTAGATTCCGCTCTTTTCCTCTATCCCTTTTGGTTTGTGCTTATNCAGCAAGAACAGTGTGGGTGCTCTAGATTCCGCTCTTTTCCTCTATCCCTTTTGGTTTGTGCTTATCGTTTCCACGGCAACCTCAAGCTTTGTTCAAGATATCATTAGATATATAAGAATGTCCAAAAGATGGGTTTTCCAGAACCATTGTTTTGCAGATTTTCTTTGATCCAGCCAGGTGTCCCAAATGATAACCCGAACGATAACGAAACGATAACCAAAAAAACACATAACCCCTATCGGCCAGACGCTGGCCCATTTGCTCGCTGAAAAATTGTTTTCATTGGCACAACTTGCTCCTCCAAGATGAGCAGCAAGCAAGGGCAAGACATGGCAGGGCTCAGATGTTTATTGAATGCGCTGTTGGAACTGCAAGTTGAAGCTGTGAAAACGAAGCTGTCGTGCGAGATATCCCTCAAAAATTGAAAGTTGAAGATGTGAAAACGAAGCTTTCGTTCGAGATATCCCTCAAAAACTGAAAGTTGAAGCTGTGAAAACGATGCTTTCGTGCGAGATANTTCGTGCGAGATATCCCTCAAAAATTGAAAGTTGAAGCTGTGAAAACGAAGCTTTCGTGCGAGACATCCCTCAAAAATTGAAAGTTGAAGCTGTGAAAACGAAGCTTTCGTGCGAGACATCCCTCAAAAATTGAAAGTTAAGGCTGTGAAAACGAAGCTTTCGTGCGAGACATCCCTCAAAAATTGAAAGTTGAAGTTGTGATGTGAAAACGAAGCTGTCGTGCGAGACATCCCTCAAAAATTGAAAGTTGAAGATGTGAAAACGAAGCTTTCGTGCGAGATATCCTTCAAAAATTGAAAATTGAAGATGAGAAAACGAAGCTTGCGCGAGACATCCCTCAAAAATTGAAAGTTGAAGCTGTGAAAACGAAGCTTTCGTGCGAGATATCCCTCAAAAATTGAAAATTGAAGATGAGAAATCGACGCTTGCGTGTGAGACTGAGTGAGACTGAAAGCTGAAGATGTGAAAACGAAGCTTTCGTCAGTGGTGATGGTGGTTGTGACAGTGGTGGTGGTAACGGTGGGTGGGTGATAGTAGTGGTTGTGATGCGATAGTGGCTGATAGTGGTGGTTGTGGTGTTGGTGGCGACAATTCCAACACTGGAAAGCCATCAGAACACCATGGAATATACAAGGAATACAAACATGATTTCCCAAAACCTGAAAAACGATAATACACTCTTCAAAAATTGATGTCTTNTGGAATATACAAGGAATACAAACATGATTTCCCAAAACCTGAAAAACGATAATACACTCTTCAAAAATTGATGTCTTGGAGCTATGTACCAAATATTGATCGTGGCCCATATTAAAAAAAAATATTAATTATATATATCATATAATTTGAAAAAAAAAATATATTTGATTTATATATATCGATATATTTTGTATTTATATTAAAATAAAATAAATTAATTAAATAAATAATTTTCAAAATGAAATCTCAAAAAAATAAAGAAAATTAATATTTTTCTTGAAGATTTGAATTATTAAATATTTATTTATATTGTGGTTAGATTATATTTAAAATAAATAATTTATTAGTTATAAAAAAAAAAGCCGGCGTTGAGAACGAATTGCGATATTTATGGAGGGATTATATATTTATAGGGGAATTCTTAAATTCAAAATTCGGAAATATTTTTTTTTTTAATCATTACCACAATATCTTTTATTTTGGAAATAAATATATATATAATTAAAAAAAAATCTTTGATGATCTTGAAAAATCCTTGAAATATATTTAAATCATTATTTTTTATTATTTATTACAATATTTTTTATATTTTTTTAATATTGATTCGATTTATATATATATTTTTTTTTTTTCATAGAAATATAATATTTATTTTTTTAATATAATAATGAATCTATTATATAATTTCCTATCTTAATAATAATACATTAGATATATTGCCACATTATTATATTAGAAATATTTGGAATAATTTTTAAATATTAGAATTTTTTCTTACTACATTCTTGGAATTTAAATAAATTGCAGATTTTTCCATGGTAATATAGTAGTTATTTTCACGATATTTTGATGGATTTATTTGAGGTAATTTATAAATGTTTCTGAGGGATTACGTCATATTCCTATATTTTTAATTTTTAATTTCATTTCCAAGCAGCCCCAATCCTTTATATTCTTAATATTTTCTGGAATTATTCTAAATATTAATATTTCAATTATTTCTTGGGTACTTTACAATCCCTTCTTAAAATAAATATATTATATTCAATTATTCTAAATAAAAATAAAATCAATAAATTAATTTATTATATTTTATAAAAAATAGCAATATATTATTTTCAAATATATTTATTTTTTCGAATATATTTCGATTTTTATTTTTATATTCTATAATAATTAATATAATAATTTAATCAATCAAATTTATATATTTTCAAAATAAAATAATTCCAATTAATTTTTAAAATTTAAATATAAAATAAAATAATATCTAATTTAAAATAAATTTAAATTTATTTTTTTAATAATTTAGCCTAATTTAAATTCATATCATTCTAAAATTAATTTAATTTTATAAATAAATAAATAAATAATAAATAATATATAAATTATTCTATAAACAATTTATATAATATATGAATATAATTTATTAATTATTCTAAAAAAAATAATTATATATTTATTTTAATTATATATATATATATATCAAATATATATATATATATATTAGAAAATTATAATCTTATTATTCATTCAATAATATATTTATATTAAGATCCTAATTATAATATCTTCAAATTTCAAATAATAGAATCCATAGATCCAATTCTTCATAAATTTCTTTTACCATTTTTTTTTTTCAAATAGAATCTAGATTCAAGCCCCATGATTCTAGTCTGATGGACCCAATGGGGAAATAATATATTTTATTTTCTATTTTTCATTTTTTTATTCCTTTCTTTTTTTTTGTCTTCTTTTCCTCATCTTTTCCTCTTGTTTTATTCCTCTTGTTCCTCCTGATCCTCCAAATATTACTATTCCTCCTGTTCCTCCCATTCCTGGTGTTCCTCCTGTTTCTCCTGTTCCTCCTGATCCTCCTGTTCGTCTTGCTCCTCCTGCTCTTCTTGTTGGCATCAATGGTTCTGTTGCTGCTGCTCCTGCTTTTGTTGGCGCCGTTGCTGCTGCTGCTGCTGTTCCTGTTGTTGCTGCTCTTGTTCCTGTTTGTTGCTTTTGTTCCTGTTGCTGCTCTTGTTCCTGTTTGTTGCTGTTCTTGTTCTTGCTGCTGCTGCTACTGCTGGTATTGCTGCTCCTATATTCTATTACAATTGTTTCTTGATACATACTTGCTGACTCCACTACTTTGTGTTTTCTCATTGCTTAATATTACTGGTCTTTTGTGCATGCGAAGTGAAACTGATATTGAATCAAAGCCTTCTCTGCCACAGCACCTTACCAATTTCATTACGGAGCAGGAAACCAACCCTATCATTCGCTTTTGTCAACTTCGTTCAATCTTCACACGAAGTGAGGCGCTTGAAGCTGTACAAATGCAAATCAGGACTTTGGGATCTGCATGCATTCCGTTGTCCGGATGTAGACTGCAAATTTTACTGTTCACAGTGGATTTCAGCTTGACAAGTGAGGATTGGAATATTTCTCCATTGAGGATTCCATCAAGTAAGCTTTCTTCGTTTCATCTACTTGTTCTTAACACCCCAACAAGAAGTGCTTCTGGGCGTGATTCACGCCCTTTCATTGCAGCACTCCTGGGTGATGACACACCGACAGCCAAATTGAATTCTGATGCACTTCGCACATTCACCTGGTTTTCCATGAGATGGGCCTCAGCTGCCAGCTGCAAACATGTTCGGCAAACTCTTTCTCCATGGGGGTACGACAAGAATGCGTACATCATATTTTGAGGTATGTATTGTATTGTCATGTATTGCATTTTGTGGTGTTGTATCGTGATGTATTGTAATGTCATGTAATGAAAGGGAATGTCATGCAATGTCATGTAATGTAATGTAGTGTAATTTTGTATGTGTATATTTAGATATGTCTAAACATCAATGTACTATATGTATATGTACATTTATATATATATATATACACATATGTAATGATATATCATAATATAATTATGTGGTCCATCTACCGTCTGGACACCATGGGCTCCCCACCGACCATTGCCAACCAGTGCACTCTTCAAAGCCTGAAGTACCACTGCGACCGGTTCGCTTTTTTTCGGTCACTTTACCATGATCGTTCTCCAAAGCAAGGTGTATATCATGTACATATCAGGTATCATGTGTGTATAATGTGTATACATACTTTATGTATCACTATGTGAAGCATTCTGAAGCCATGAAACGCCACACTTGAGAGTTGACAATCGTTGACAAACACCTGAAACACCAGGCCCGGGTCCACCTTGGGATTGGCCCATTCAGAGTCCAGGTATGAATCGTCCTCATCCTCCTCAATGGCTGCCATCCGGGTGACTTGACAAGAGGATATCGCATAACTTGGGGCCTTATCAACTCAACAGGAATAACACACGGTGCTCCAATGGCTCTGTTCCCAAATGTCTTGGAAATTACAGGAAGAAATTCGCCAATCCAACTTAGATCAATCTGACATACTTGGGTTGGCTGCCTGACCTTGCTCCCAAAGAACTTTGCATTTGATATTCTAAGACCTTCTCTGCAGAGCTCCCAAACATCTGGTCCTGCAGTTTCTTCTGTTCCTCCTGTTTTCTGTAGTAGTGAGCCATCATCGCCTCGTCAACATGACAGCAAAATGTCAATTGGCAGCAATTTTGAGAGACAATACCTGTAGGAACATTTGGACCCTAGGATGGCAAAGACTGCAAAGATAGGTGGACCTTTGGATCTTAGCCTCCAACTGTTTCGCCCAACAAACTCATGCTGAGAATTGAACGAAGTATGCCATAGCATGCCAACTAAAATGATCAAATCGTGGGTGGACTATGTGCATTTGTGCTGGGGGTAAAATATGCAACTTGGTTGGCTGTTATCTGCATGGATGTTTGACCATCACTCAGGTCTTCAGAAAATTCCGCCTGTAACAATATTCCCATAGACCAATTGAAAAGGGTTCTCAAAGGTGAAGGACTCTCCAATCCCTGGAGTCCCCTGCGTACTTACAGTAAAACCAACGCTGACCAACACATGGAGGGTCTCAGGGTATCCTTCATTTTGATCAATCACACCCCCTCTCACGTATCCCTCACAAGGTTGTCTATATCCATGCTTGCACTGCAATGAGGGGCTATACTCTGCATCTTGATTTGCCTTAAAAATCCTTGTACATCATACTTCCATTTTGCTTTCGGTGGCATCCCTCCTACCGCACCAAAACTTGCGCGCCTTGTGGGTGTTCTCATCGATGCGAGGCTCTCTCACCGGAGCCCCCGAGGCCTTGGGAGCCAACTTCGCCACGATCTTCGTCTTTTCCTCAGAATCACAACATGGGTGACCTGGTTGCCTCACCAGGTCAACCATCACCGTCTCTTGGCTGCATCACCATGATATATATATATATATAATGTATGTTGTATATACATATATATATATATTTACTAGATACTGTCCATGTATAATCATGTATACTAGAGTATATACAGATATGTCATGGAGATTCATGAAGTATCGTTGGAATAGGAAACCAGCAGCCACTAACTGCGCCCATTCTGGGCATCACCGCATTTTTTCCCACGTACTGCTCCAATGCTTGGTCAATCCTACGGCAGGTGACCAAGTGGAGGTTGGAGGACACGTTACTCAAAACAGTAGGAAAACGACTAATTTATCCATGAGATTAAACACAACCCTTGGATTAGTTTTGAAACCACTGTTCTCAGTGTCGTTAAACTTTGCCTTTCTAGAAACATGGCTTGAACAAGGATTTTGCAAGGCTCCGCACAAATTGATGTTTGGTCAAACGCAACCGTTCTCCACATCTCTATCTGTTTCCAGCAAACTTGTCAAGCTTGCCATGGTAGCTACTGGGTTTTGACACATCCATGAAGTTGCTTACGAGATCAAGCCTCACCAATACTTCTTTTCAGAATTTAGTGACCCAACAAATGAGAAGATTCATTTCACCCTTGGCTCTGTACACATAAAACCGCACATATCCTGTATCTTCCCAAGTCAATTCTCACCATAGCTACGAGGTAGCAACTAAAAGCCCAACGAAATGAGATTCGGCCAAATCAATCTGCAATGCTTCTGAAGAACTGGTCCCGGAATAGCTACGGGCAAAAAAATGGCTCCGCCAAAGGTTTGAAAACCTTAAACTGCGAACAAAAACAGCAGCATGATCTGCCATGACCAAAGCCAGCCGTTGCGTCCTCAACTCTTTGCCAGCCCACCAGAGATTGGTTTGTGCTGGTTCCAACCTTGGTGGAAAAAAATTGACTGTCATGCCTTTTTTTGATAATTGATGGTTGTTTAATCGTTGATCCGTTGCCAAATGCCTGCAATAATTGGATATGCAAAGTGAATCTTTGTGAAAGTCTAAACATACAAAAAGATGCAGAAAACACATTGTTTCCAGCTATATAATGATCTACACTCATGGAGGGTGTTCCACATCATCTAAACGTTTACATGTCTTGCAACTGGAGGTGGAAGGATTTGGAGTTGCGAAGGGGCACAGGAGGAGACAACAACCCCAGGGCTTGAAATGATCGAATCAACCGGTTTGTGGGTTTTTTAGAAAAGCAGATTGGACTGTTGACATCAACAAGGTTCTAACTCAGACTTGGCCTCAATGTCAATGTTGCCAATATATTGGCGTTCTGAAAAACAATTCTTGGCCCAGTCTGAACCGTATATGTTACATAATATTTCTTTGTTGATCTTGCAACTACAGTTGCAATATGCAGCAATACTCATCAACATTCTTCCCGATTTCAAAGATCAATCAATTTAATCCACTGAAAATGTATTATATATATACATATTTCATCATACTTCTGATGCTTCCTGATTATGGAATATGTCAAGTTTATGCAAGTTTCATTGATAATTGACCGATCATAATCGATTGATAATGTCCATATATGTCCATACTCCATTAAGAATTTATCCCATATTCCACATTCAATGAAGAGTAGTTGATTTTGTATTCAATCAATATTCAATCCTTGACTTTTCCAAGAGTTCGATATTTGTTTGTGGGTCAAAATGTGGTACCCCAGTGATTGGATGGTTAGTAGTAAGAAGGTTAATAGTAAGAATAGACTTAAATCTGTGGTCCCCCAGGTCCTTAATTTTGACCCAGACCCATTAGGTGTGTCTTGAAATTAGGTATATCCCCAGTTTTCGTATTTTTGCGGAAAATGAGAAGCTCATTTTACCAATCATATTTTCAGACAAAGCCATTTCCTGATTTTCATCACCGCATCCATATCCATCCCCTCCCATCCTCCGCTGCTCGGCATCCCTGCACACATTGCAGCTCTGATGCGCCGTCCAACTCTTCCCGTTCTTCCAGCTCTTGTCGGGCCGGATCCTAGAGACCGGGGGATTAGAAGCACAACAAAAAAAAGGTATTCATGCACTGAGTCATATGATGTCATATGTATCTATATATATATATAGTTATGTCTATACAGTATATATGTATAATGCATACTATATGTGTAGTATAATGTATATGTCCAATTTTTGTGTAATTCATGTATACATGCACATATTGTATAGAGAGAGAGAGAGAGTGAGAGATAAAAAACATCCACACACACAATCTATATATATATATATGTATAATCTAGTATGATGTGGTATGCATGTAATTTCGCATGGCTTCAATGTGTGACTACCCAGAACAAAAAACAAACAAATATGCCGACTCACAGTAACTGAGTATGCAAAAGTGGAGTTAGCTATACATAGAATGTCAATTATAGACACGTTCGTTGTGCTTAGCGGAAAGCTGGTTTTCATCCGCTCTGACCCTGGCTCCGAACAGCTCTGAGTGAGCGAGATCAGAACTGAGCTGCAGGCATACACTGGAAGGCGATGGAACGCCGGATATGCAATCCTTGGAGCTTTGAAGACGGTGCATCTCTGGACCTCCATCCCCCTGAAGAGAATCCCTTCCTGCCAAATTCTTCAAAGTGATCTGGTCTTCCTGTTTGGATTGTTTTGGGTCAAGAGTGTTGATTCTAAACGTCAACAAAGGGTCATATATATAATATAATATATATATAATCAATATCAAAGGCTATCAAGGAATCAAGGACAATGCTTGAGTGCCCTTTGCCAAGACACATCACGGCTCCGCGCATGTTGTCAATTTGCGTCTGGCAGGCCTGACGCACCCAGGTTCATTGGAATGGAACGAAAGCTCCATACCGAAATGTCTCCTGTCCAAGTGCAAGGTATTGTAAGATGATATGTTGAATGAGGGTGTTAAAAAAACAGATCACTTTGAAACATCCATATCTTTCATATTAAATTTACAAACATAGATATATAAAATGTACATAATATCATATACTATCATCCCCCTGTGAATAAAGACTAGTGGGTTGGAGCCCAACTTTGTAGGCTATAATCTGCGGGCCCTAAGGTAAATCCTTACAAATGTGGGCCCCAACCTCAGAGCCTTCCCATTACAAAAGTGGCACCCACCCTCATAAGAATCCACAAATGTTGCTCCTACAAAAATGAAACCCAAGGTCATGATGGCTAACATGTTTGCGTTGCTAACCGTTTTGTCAACCTTGGGGCCCACTTTTGTAGAAATACTCTTGGGCCTCAAACACAGCATTTTGATTGGTACAAATGACAATGCACCCAGTTGCAACTACAAAAAAAGGGAACTCGTGAAATTTAAAAACCTAGAAAAAGCATTCACAACCTGTAATGACATCAAAAAAACCTCAAGATGCAGCACTACAAAAAGTAATTGCATCCTCGAATGAAACTCTCTGCAAATCCCAACATGANATGATAACATGTTTTTCCAAAATCATTTTGTAGTTGGGTTTTGTTCATCCAAAGTTCCGACCAAAATATTTCTAAGTCCCCATTTTGTAGCAGTCATTTGTAGCAGTAGATGTTGCATACGCTTGAATTGCAATCAGCAGGATGGACACACCTAAACATCCAAACCGCACAGGGTTGGATTGCTGAATTTCACAT
>BGPT01002069.1:86876-106014 GCA_003297045.1 Symbiodinium sp. clade C Y103 | reverse complement strand
TCATTGCTCCACACAGCCGGTGTGGACCACCAAGCCTGTGTCTTAACCCTTCGTTTCGGCGTTGCCAGGTTGGCATAGATGTACAACAAAATAATAATAGTGCCTGCTGCTCAGGAGCCTACTGTCGTGGATGAGGTGCGCACCGGCACTTATCGCCAGCTCTTTCACCCGGAGCAGTTGATCAGCGGCAAAGAGGACGCAGCCAACAACTTTGCACGAGGTCCTTGCGGCCCTTGGGGTTTTGTCGGAATGAAGGTGTAGCTGGGACATTGATGGAATGAAACGAACACACAGTGAATGCTCTTAGGTTGATTGACGATAGACAGTGATAAGATAAGTTTTCTTACATATCATTTGTTTTGTGTTGTGGAAGGGGAAACATCATTTTGGTCCAGCGGGAGGGCTGCAGGCTGTTTGGCCCAACTCCAACAAGTAGGATTTGGATATGGCTGTGTGATGTAAAATTTGAGTCTTCAACACGGGTTTCAGGCTGGTTCAATCCACGTACTGGAAATCAAAACAAAATGCATCTCCAACAAAACCTGTTTTTTGGATCCTTTTGGTTGATTTGGAGTCTTGTTTACGGGCCTAGTTCAAAGTTTCTTCTCGGAATAAATGCCAAATGCCAAACACATGGACAGTAAGATGCATGTTGACACACAAACCAAAATGGCCTGCGGATTGGTTTTTGAAATATGTTGTTGTGCCGAACCCACGCATTGAAATTCAAAGGCGGGTTTCCAAACTATGGGTCTTAGGTTGAAACATTTGGAACATGTCAAATGTCCAAATCTGATGCAGGCATTCACGTCTTGCCACTAAATTAACCAAACTGAAAGCAACATTTGATCTATTGACAGTGAACACCTCAGTTGGAACCCTGTGATAAACTCAATGGTAACAATGGTAAACCTCTAATTGTAGGTGAAATATCCCGTACTACCATCCAAACCGAATTTGATGGTCTATTTTCTGAATTTTTATCGGTTTTCCCCACATCATGATGGGAGTTCCGGGCCCCTGAACGAAACGAGTCAGGCCACTACACTATTGGAAAGGAAATCGTCGATCTGGTGTTGGACCGCATCCGCAAACTCGCAGACAACTGCACGGGTGTTTTGGATGAGATATCTGCAGGGGAATTTTCAGGAGATTTCTTGGGGATTTCATGGGGATTTCATGGGGATTTCATGGGATTTAATGGGGATTTAATGGTGATTTAATGGGATTAAAAGTAAAAGGGGATTTAAAGCTCATTGGATGGACAATTCAGCAATTGAATTTTTGCCATGACTGTGACAAAAGAATGGTAAACACCCTAATGCCCTAATGGTAGGCCCACTTGAAGTAGTGCATATGGACACGTGTCCTAAGATAGTTGTTTGGTTTCAACTATTTAAATCAGTTCAAAGAATCCGATCCTAGAATGTGATGATCCAATGGTGATCCTAATTGATGAGTGCGCCATCCCCATCTGAGGCTTGCAGGGCTTCTGCGTTTACAACGCTTGCGGTGGCGGCACTGGGTCAGGTTTGGGATGCCTGATGCTGGAACGACTGTGGCCCGGTTGTATTACTTTGTCCTTTGTTTAATTTGTTGCCAATTTTTGGGAGGTATATATGTAATATAATATATATATATGTATATATATATGCATAATCCATAAATTGGGGTTCATCAACAATCTTTCATACTGATCTGAGAAAGCTGGAGAGCCCGCACTGGCCAACCTCACCATCAGTGATACTTGGTAAGATCAACTCAGATGCTTGAAAATATTTTTGCAGTATTGCACTTTCCAAAAATAAAATCCGAGAATGCGTCTTGGGGCCCAAACTTTTCTTGACCAGGACTTTGGGGTTCCAAATTTGAGTCCTGGTTTTACTTTTCAAAAACATGTTGGTGGATCCCTAGGCCTCCTTATTTTTTTGAAGCATCCCATGATGAACTGCGAGTCCAGCTGCACAAAGCTATGGTATTTTTATTCTTTCATTCCGATGGTCATCTCTATTGTAACTTGTGTTGTATCCCACATTTGTTCAAGATGCATAGGTATGAGACTTAAGTTGCAAAAAACCCAAACTTGAGATTGTTTATAGTTAACTTGGTGAATTCTATGGTTGATTATATAGGGGCATAATATGGGATACAACTATACAACTACAGTATTCATGGGGTGAAACACAACTAGCGCGGGTGCTTCACCTAATGGTCCCATGAATCGTAAGTGGCTAGTACTCGTATATTAAACCATAATAGACTAACATAGATGTGGAAATCCCTAACCACAAGCTATATAATCCCTTCTCCGATTTGTATTAAACACCCGCAAACGAGACCAGGGTAAAAAGGAGGGGATCAGAATACATGTTTGAGACCATTTATGGGATGTTTAGTATTGGGCCGAGGGGATTGCCCTGGTGGAAACTAACATAGAGGGGGAAGACAAATGGTAAACGCCTAGGAGAATGATCTTGAATTGGTGAGTTTCCCACATACCCTCTGGTAAACTAACATAACTATGGAGAATCACCAGTTTTCAGTGGAAAATCAATTATAGATAGGCCTCCACGTGGTGGAAGTGGGCTCTGGTGATTTTCGTGGTCATTCATGGAATCCTGGAGTGCAAACATCTCCATGACATGTTCATCTTGATGCTGTCTCTTGGGTGGATGGCTCTCTGGATGGTTTTGATGATGTGCTTTCTCAGACAGAAGACCCTTGCGTTNCCATGACATGTTCATCTTGATGCTGTCTCTTGGGTGGATGGCTCTCTGGATGGTTTTGATGATGTGCTTTCTCAGACAGAAGACCCTTGCGTTCCCAAGATATCAGTTTTGGTCTCGCCGATTGACAGTTTGGTCTGCCCGGCATGTTGGCAATGTGTGGAAAAAGCATGTCCGTGCAAGATTTCACCGCAAAGCAATTCGTTTCAAAAGAGCGCAGTGTTTTTGTGTCACTCGCCGTTGGTTTTCCTACGGTGGCTCCAGAAGTTTGTTTCAGGATGGTGTCCGTCGTTGTTTCGACACTTGCAAAGCTGTGATGTTCCGGTTTTCTCAGTTTGCCAAGTCATGCATGAGTCCATTGCTGCCACGCAGCAATGCCAAAGCCAGTGACAGTACCAGACACAAGTTTTGCAAAACCAAGAAGGGGTGTGGTCCCTTACATGGAGCAATGTGTCAAAGATCCTCTCGCAAGCAAGCACAGTCCGTTCACTGTTGTCCTCAAGACAAATCGGTTGGTCCTGGGGTCCTAGTTGGGACTCAAAAACAAAACAAGCAGAAAGATGTGTTGCTGGAAGCTTTGAAAGTGAAATGCTCTCCACACACCAGCACGGACAGAGTCACATGGGTTAGTCGTTCTTTTCTGGGCGGCGCCAAGAATAAGAAAAATGAACAAGATGACCTGCTCACGGGCCTACAAAAGCNAGCACGGACAGAGTCACATGGGTTAGTCGTTCTTTTCTGGGCGGCGCCAAGAATAAGAAAAATGAACAAGATGACCTGCTCACGGGCCTACAAAAGCTTCTGCAATCTCAACCGAAGTCTTCACCTGACACGACGCAGACCGGTGAATTGCTACAAGCCCTGAAGGCTTTTGTCCGTCGAGCAGAGCATGAAAGTGGGTTTGATTTGNGTCTTCACCTGACACGACGCAGACCGGTGAATTGCTACAAGCCCTGAAGGCTTTTGTCCGTCGAGCAGAGCATGAAAGTGGGTTTGATTTGCTTGATGCTTTGCGCAATTTGGTGCAAACAGAAACGAAAAAGCGAAATCAGAAGAAGCCCGTCGCAGACTCCAGATGAAACCACATGGCATGCCTGGCAAACTGCACAGCCAGTTGTGAGAGGCGCAACCAGGTGGTCTCAACGGAAAAGAAGCAACGTAGGACAAAATGATTGGCAAGAAGTCAAATGGAACTTGCGTCTCTCAGACTGGGACGCCGCCATGACCTCAGACTTAGGAATTTTCAGAACGCCTGACATGCTGGGTCAAGCGCTTGATCGGAACTCACATGAAGCATATCTTTGTCACGCATCGACGCTCGAGGAGTGGGCGGAGATGTATGGCTTGTTGGAGAGTCAACCTACAGTCGCTGCCACTTTGGTTTTGCAGAAACACGTAGGTGAACCAGAAGAGTTGAAACAGGAGCAAAGAATTCCTGGAATGATTGGAAGCAAACTACAGCACAGGAAATGTTGGGTCGCCGCTTGGGGAGAGGCCCCGGTTCTGAAACGGAAGCTCAACCTCCATGACCCTGATCTGAAAAAAGCATNTGGAGCATTTCAAGTGTGCAATTGGCAAGATTGGAATCGTCTGGTCAAAGCCCCTGGTTCAGCAGCCAGGCAATGGGCACAAAGCATTTTAGGCAATTCATACGACTTGGGAGACACTTTCAAGTTCGAACTTGTTGATGACAAAGATGTCCGGGGTATGCTGCGACTCCACACCCGAACAGCAGCTGAAAAGTTGATTGCAGCCAGTGGCCATTACTTGCCGGATAGTGGACAGCGCTGGTTCTGCGAAGCTGTCAGCCATAACCTTCAAACCTCAGAGGTCAGGCTTGCTTGGATTCCTTGGCATAGTCCCGAAACTGGGCACGAATATGCCGAACGCTGTCGAAGACAGGAAAGCAAAGGCTTGGTGCACGGTCGCCATCAGTTGGCTCTTCGGGTCTTAGCAGGCGATCCCAGAATTGTTCCCAAGTCCGCTTTGTGGAGAGCTGAGGTCATCCCTCCTGGATGGAGTCCTCAGCAGGTCGAAAATTTTTGCACCCAAGCTGGTTTTTCGGAAATCGAGTTGATCGCCAAGAATTGGCAACGCAATGGCAGCTCCTGGCTTGTAAAGGCCATGTCAGACAACCTTGAAGATACAATGTCAGTAGCCGTAGCTCTTGAAGGCAACGCCGAATATGAAGTCACATTCACTAAGGAAGCAAAACGCAGGCAACACAGTGCCACGCAACCACTTTCTCGTGAACGTTCCATCNGCTCTTGAAGGCAACGCCGAATATGAAGTCACATTCACTAAGGAAGCAAAACGCAGGCAACACAGTGCCACGCAACCACTTTCTCGTGAACGTTCCATCAAATTGCATCATCATCAGCCAGTCTCACATGCTGCACCAGCCCATCACATGAANCAGGCAACACAGTGCCACGCAACCACTTTCTCGTGAACGTTCCATCAAATTGCATCATCATCAGCCAGTCTCACATGCTGCACCAGCCCATCACATGAACGAGGTCCCCATGGATGCAGAACCGGCCGGCCATGAAGAAAAGGCCGCCGACTCAACCATGGGAGAAGTTGGTCCCACAAAGAGACCGCCTGTTAGCACTGACACCAGCTCCAGCAAACGTCAATGTTGGAGAGGTTGGCTCCCTGATGGAGCCCAGCGAATTGATAACCAGGGAAAGGGCGATTGTTTTTTCCTTGCTACTGCTACTGCCTTGAACAGTGTGATGAGTAACAAGAANGCTCCCTGATGGAGCCCAGCGAATTGATAACCAGGGAAAGGGCGATTGTTTTTTCCTTGCTACTGCTACTGCCTTGAACAGTGTGATGAGTAACAAGAATTATTCAGGTTCTCAAGTCCGTTTATTTTTGCACAATTTTATGCTGCAACACAACCTTGAGTACGAAGCCCTATGGGATCGACGCAAAGCAGGAACGCAGAGTCCAGCGCCCGAAGATTATTCCTTCCAAGACTATTTGAATGAAATCAAAACGGCTGGCACATGGGCCGGGTATCTGGAATGCTATGCCGCCAGCTCAGCTTTGAAACGCACAGTATATCTTGTTGATGACGCAGGAGAGGTCACAGCTTTTCCTTATGATGGCCCAAAGAAAGAGCATCCCATTGCCTTGTACTACAATGGCTCATGCCACTATGAGACTCTAAAAGGTCCACCAAGCATGTGGGACCAGNGCCCAAAGAAAGAGCATCCCATTGCCTTGTACTACAATGGCTCATGCCACTATGAGACTCTAAAAGGTCCACCAAGCATGTGGGACCAGTTGATGCTGTTTTCCGAAAAGCATGAGGTCCAACGAAAAGACTTTCATGGCGGTGGCAAGCGCTCCTCGCAGCCTTCTTGTCGCCTTACAGATTTTTCTGCTCCCTCAGTAAAAAATCAATCCCTGAAGCATAGCAAGCAGTCAGCTCAAGCCAAATCTGCCCGCAGCCTGGCTCTCACGGACTTCGCTTCGCACAAGCGAACGCCTCATNTAGCAAGCAGTCAGCTCAAGCCAAATCTGCCCGCAGCCTGGCTCTCACGGACTTCGCTTCGCACAAGCGAACGCCTCATGCATCTCCCAAGCTTAGTGACTTTGCTTCACCTGCTAGATCTGCTAGGCCCAGCAACAGTGCAAAAACCGTGGTTCCTTCTCTCAAACTTACCCAGTTTGCTTCTCCGGTTTCAACCAAGAAAGCACCTTCGCAATGGCACCAGGCCGAAGGCCCGGCGCCTTGGAATAAAGGCCAGATTCTTAAACGTGGAAAGCATGCCCCTGCTATTGTCGCGCCTCCAGGAAAGACGCTCAAATGGNCGCCTTGGAATAAAGGCCAGATTCTTAAACGTGGAAAGCATGCCCCTGCTATTGTCGCGCCTCCAGGAAAGACGCTCAAATGGGAATGTGACAAGTGCCAGCGAGTTTTGGAAGCCAGTGACTCTGCAAAGCTCGGTGACCTTCGCACAAGTCATATTAAGGTAGCTCACCCAGGATGGTCAGGCAAGGATTTCCACCCAATAATCCTTTTTGAGCAAGCAAAAGTCGAGGAAGTTCCAGCGCCTCTCAGGTGTTGGACATGCTCTAAATGTGGTAAAGGCATCCGATCTGGCAGTGCTTCGCGGCATCAGACCACCAAAGCCGCAGCAGAACACCTTTGCATTTGTGTTGGTCCCAAATTCACAATGTGGAAGAACCGCCGGGCCCTGGATCACCAGAGACGGCAAAATCCTGGAATTTCGCATTTTGGACGTCCTGATGTTGAAACTCGGGCCGCCCTTCTACAAGCCCGTGCTCACAGCCAAGATTCCACGCATGATATTGTGAGAATCAGCATCCCGTGCAGAGGGGGGTTTCGGTTTCTTGTTTCCTCTTACCAGACCCCGACAGCGCGCTGTCTCAGTGTGTGGCAACGGAGCAATAAGCTTTTGCATTCATCTTGTGGTGGCGTTTCCACACGCCTCAATTACATGGCCAAGAAGGCAAAGTTTTGGGTTACCTTGCGTAAGTATTACCCTGAGCAAATACCACGTTTTGTGCAAATGTTGAAGGTCAACCGCCCAGAAGCCCGAAAGTTGGAAGAATGTGCCAAAAAGCTCACTAAGGGTCNTTTTGTGCAAATGTTGAAGGTCAACCGCCCAGAAGCCCGAAAGTTGGAAGAATGTGCCAAAAAGCTCACTAAGGGTCGCTGGGGTGTTGGCCCATTGACCCAAACTCGTTGGTATCGGGACCTCACTGAGGAGGGCATTCACCCTCACCCAGGTCCGTCACTTTTGCATGGTCTTTTTGTGAACGCTGGCAGCTTAAACGGAACTTACAATGCCATTCAGCATGCTCTTGAGTGCGACCCATCGCCGGAAGTTTTAGGATTTGCAGAATGTCGTGCCAATGACAAAGAACAACAGTCTCTCATTGCACACCTGCAGCGCAAAGGTTACCGTGCCTGGGTCCAAGGTACTGGGACCAAGCGCAGCAAAAGAAATGTAGATTATTCCACAGGTGGCATGTGCATTGCCATTCGTCAAGATGTTCGTGGTTTTCTCATTGATTCCTTTTTGNTCCACAGGTGGCATGTGCATTGCCATTCGTCAAGATGTTCGTGGTTTTCTCATTGATTCCTTTTTGCATGAGGAGGGAGAAGCTATGTTGTTGAACATTGGCAGCGCTCATTTAGGTTTTGTTTGGAGACGACCTCAAAATGAACGCGAAACTTTTGATGACGTGATATCACAGTGGTATGGTGTTGCCACTGAAGCCTGTATTCCTTTCATGTGCATCGGTGATTTCAATGATNCAAAATGAACGCGAAACTTTTGATGACGTGATATCACAGTGGTATGGTGTTGCCACTGAAGCCTGTATTCCTTTCATGTGCATCGGTGATTTCAATGATGTCCCACAGGACAACCCCATGATCAATGCAGGCGCCTTTTTGCGCGCCGTTGAAATCGATAATAAGCTTGTACCGTCAAGATGGAAAAGCAACCGCTGCATTGATTGGGCTCTTTTCAACGATGCAAGTGTTCATTGTGACATGGCATACACATCCGAAAAGATTTCTGACCACAAGGCAGTTCTTTTTAAAGTGTCCTGGCCGGTCAGGGGAGCTGACGCAGTCACACTGTGTCCTACTGAAAATTGGTGTCGCCCGGCCAATACGCTAGCAGCGCATTGGAAAGCTGAAGTTGCGGCAGCTTATGGTACTTCCAGTGATATTCCTTCCTCCAACACTGATGAAGAATGGTCACAGTTGAACCAACGTGCAGAGCAAGCTCTTCGCCAGGCACAGTGCAATTTAGGAGGTGTTGACGTTAACTTGCATGCCCGTAGACCCAAAGGTTCTTTGCCCAGTTTCAAGAGTAGCCGGCACCACAAGGCCCACGAAGATCGCTCAAGGCACAAAATCCGCAGACTTGCCAACTTCGTCGGTCGAGTGCATGAGGTCCTGTGGCGCCGTCGTCACGGCTGCAGAGATTTTGCATTGGAGCAAAAAGCTTGGAAATCATGGCCCGCTTGTGTCCCAATTAACGATTTCGAAACCGCCCTTGAATCTGGAAATCAGCAATTGCAAGCCCAGTTGCAGCAATCCTATCGTGATAACTTGTCGGCTTGGAAGTCTCGTATGCAATGTGCCAAGAAGGATGCTACAAACTGGCTCCATGGCCGTAAGAACGTTTTGCCTNCAATCCTATCGTGATAACTTGTCGGCTTGGAAGTCTCGTATGCAATGTGCCAAGAAGGATGCTACAAACTGGCTCCATGGCCGTAAGAACGTTTTGCCTGCTATGGTGTTCAACCAGGACAGCACTGGGAACCGTACATATTCGGATAGTTACCACTCAGCTTTGCAGATGATTGCCGATTTCTGGCAGCAAGTCTGGAACAGACAAGCAACATGTGAAGAGCTTGAACGCGCAACCTCAAATACATTTACATGTGCTTCCGGTCCTCCGTGTGACAGGAACTGGATTCCCACAGCAGAAGAACTCCACCAGCGAATCGCCAAGATGTCTGGTAGCNTCAAATACATTTACATGTGCTTCCGGTCCTCCGTGTGACAGGAACTGGATTCCCACAGCAGAAGAACTCCACCAGCGAATCGCCAAGATGTCTGGTAGCCCTGGGATCGATGGTTGGAGCACGGAAGAGCTTGCGGCGCTTCCGCCAGCCTATTGGCAAGATTTCAGCATTCTCTTTGCCAGATGGTGTGAGCGTGACGAATTTCCCACCATTTGGAAACACAGTCGCATGGTCATGCTTCCTAAAACAACGCTTGAACCCGGCACGGGAGCTGCACCAGTGAACAAAATGCGACCGATCAGTATTTTGCCCTTGCATTATCGCTTGCTTGCCTCATGTTTTGCTCGACGCGACAGCACTCGAACATGGTTACAGCAGCTGGCCCCCTCGGTCTGTCACGGTGCTATTCAAAGTCGCTCCGCCACAGACGCTTTGGCAGCTCTTCAAGAACAGTATGCGAAACCTCAGGCTATCTTGGTATCCCTCGATATGAAGCAGTGTTTTGACAGGGTACACCCCAACATTGCCTTGCCGCATCTTGCACATGCTGCCTAGACCCTTGGTTCTACTACTTTTTTTCGGTCAAACCAAAAATTTTTTATGGTTTTTGGTTTTACCAAAAATTTGTTTTCTACAGTGTGCCAAAAAGTACACCTTTCGTAATTTCGGAAACAGATGCAGCGCAGTTGTCAAATTTCACCAGGTCGGCCACTTGTCGCCGACTGCTGTCGAACCCCATGCAGCCCCATGCATGCCACCAAAAAAACGAAAAGAAAAAATGAAAAAAACGAGAAAAAAAAAGAAAAAAAAAAGCGAAAAAAAGCGAAAAAAAGCGAAAAAAGAGCGAAAAACCGAAAAGAAACAGGTTTAACCATAAAAAAAGAAAAAAAAAGAAAAAAATAGTAGAGCAGCTTGATTGTATATATATTTCTGTGAAAGACACTTTTCTGCGTTTTTTTCTTGTGTCGGTTTACGACAGGACGAAGTCGTAAAAGTAGCATTTTCCACCAAAAATGCGAGAAGAAAAAAAGGAAAAAAAAAGCGAAAAAAAGCGAAAAAAGAGCGAAAAACCGAAAAGAAACAGGTTTAACCATAAAAAAAGAAAAAAAATAAAAAATTAGTAGAGCAGCTTGATTGTATATATATATTTCTGTGAAAAACACTTTTCTGCGTTTTTTCTTGTGTCGGTTTACGACAGAAGTCGTAAAAGTTTTTCCATTTTTGCGACAATGTGAATTTCAAACAAATTTTCTCTGTCGTAAACGGGCACAGTGCATGGCTGCATCAGGCACATATATATATATATATATCTATATATCTACATATATATATATATATAAATATCTATATATATTAATATATTTATATATTTCAATATGATTGCAAAATGTGTCTGATATATTTTTCCTGTGTTTCAAATGCCAGCAACAGACATTGTGGTGTGTGTGTATATATATATATACATGCAGCACATGTTGAAGCCCACAGAACGTTCCCGATCCATGTTTGTCATTCTTTGTGACTTTGTGCCAGCTGTTTGTGTTTCGCGTACTGTTGTCTCCATGCATGGCTCCTGTCACCCGCACTGAGCTTAAGGAAGCATTTTTCCGTTGTCAGCACACATCTGCGTCCCACCACTGCTTGCAAAAAACTAGCCACTTTTGAGCTGTTCGTTGAACAGCTGTGCATGGATGCGTTGTCCGTGCAACTTGGCAACTCTTTCCTATATACTCCTCAGCCATTTGGGTTGCAAAAAGGGCCGGGCTCAAAATTTCCTCAAGGCCCGCATCGAGCTGTGCCTTGATGTCACTGCTCACATGTTGCAGGTAGTGAAACTTAGGGGTCAAGTTGAAGAAAAATAACGATTGATCATAGCACCCACGGGCACAAGCATGTGTTTTGACATGCCAGAGTTCTAACAAATTGAATGCAGCAAGGCCTTCGGCCCGTGTCAGAAATGTTCGGTTTGCAGTGAACACCAGCCTCATGCAATCATCCATGCTCCGCACAGCATCTAGTGCAGCATGGCATATCGAGTTTACCTCGTGGGTCCTGTCATGGTACATGAAGTCCACCAAAAAACCCAGCAGGAGTCGGCAGTCGCTTCCTTTACAACTGCTCTCTGGGAACTTCGCCAGTGAGCTCCATCCCATATTCTCCTTTGTGAAGGTTTTGATCATAGGTGTTGCGCGGATCGATCGACAATACGCCTTGAACAGACGGTATGCACCTTGCAAACGGGAAGGAATATTACTTCCTGCCTTAGCTGACACAAAAACATTTGCCCGGACCGAACGAAATGCCCATCAACCTCTCAAGATTTTGAAGCACAAAGGTATACAATAGCCAAGGGACAAAACGACCCAGCCATGTGAGGTAGCACAACAAATTCACGCAGAAAGTGCGGACAGCGCCAAGATTGCAGAGGTGGAACAAATCTTTCGCCAGAATGTTCTCATGTCCGCCTCCAGGTGCCCGATGCAAGGGGCTGGCAGTTGTCCACGGTCTGGTAGGTGTCAACCTTCGCCATTCAGCTTGCTCCCTCCAATCTGTGTATGGAACTTGGTCATCATCTGCCAGGCACCAAGGGCACATAGGGTTTGGAACAGTGTTGAAATTTCGACAGCCTTATGGGTACAAGCGCGGTCAAACACAAAGATCCCCACATGGAAAAATATTTCAATGCAGATTATAAAACAATTAACAATGTTCTCGTTCTCTTCTGTAAAGACCAATGAGTTCGATCTTAAAAAGAACAATGAAGCACCCGTCAAGGTACAGTGCATGGCTCTGGCTTGAGCAGGCAGGTCCCCTTCCAGCCCCACCAGAACGAGAAAGTATGGGGTATCGCCAACCAGCAAGCCATCATGGTACACAGAATTCAATTCTTCGGTCAGGTGCTGCATGAGGTCATCTAGGACAGCATTGCCAGCCTCAAATCCTGCGTGATGTTTCTTGTACTGCTCGTGAAAAATGCAAGACCAGAAGAAGTACCGGTTGCAAGAATTCAGATCTTTCGGGATCACTGGTCCCCAGGAGAATTGGTAGATGGCTGTTTTTCTCAAGCCAGTTCCTTCGTCTGCATGGACTTTGATTGGGATGCAGCGGCAGAGTTCAGCTTCAGTTTTCTCTGTGAAAACCGGGTGTCGCCCATTAAAGACCATGTAGCAATTCCAGAATCGCTGTAAGAGGCTTCGAAAGTCTGCCAGCGCATCCATGCCATGGCCAGCCAAGAGCCGTTTGGGGCATTCCTGCAGCATTCTCATAGCCAGGGACCGTATAGGCACACATGTGTGCTCGCGATCTTGGTCAAGTAGTGGAAAGTTTCGCAGTGGCACATTCAAGCTGTAACCAAGCGAGTGGATCGTTTCAAGCAGCTTTGATTCCTTGTCCTGCACCATATGGGCGCGTGCCAGTTGCGCAAGTGCTGACCATGAAGGGCCACCTTGAATCATAGTTTCAGCATTGTTGTAAGCCATTTGCGCAGCTTCCGTAGCATTGTGTGCCTAGGCACTAGTGGAAGAGGGAAAACCATGTCAAAAAAGAATTCTTTCTGAAATAAACAATCCATGTTGAAACTTGCCAAAAAACCACCAGCAAAATTGCTGGATATAGGTGACGGCAAATTAAGATGGATACTTTCCAAAAGAAAGGGCTCATGACTAAATTTGCCGTATAAACCCGAAAAACATGGTGGAGTGGGGTTACCAAATTTCAACATGGATGCTTTCTGAGAAGGAAGGATCCATTTTAAAATTCGCTGTATAGAAATCCCCCAAAAATTGGTGGATTAGTGAAATCAAATTTAAACATGGATGCTTTCTGAAAAGAAAAGATCCATGTTCAAATTTGCCGTATAAACCCCAACAAAGTTAGTGGATTTTAAAGCCAATGAGAAATTGGATGCTTTTTTCATACAGAAGGAAAGATCCATGCACTTTTAAATTCCCAGTCAAAATCCCGAAAAATTGTGGTGGACAGGGGAAGGCAAGTTTAAAAATGGTTGGTTTCTGAAAAGAAAGGATTCATTTTTAAATTTGCGGTGTAAACCCAAAAAAGTGGATAAGGGAAAGCAAATTTCAAAATGGATCCTTTCTGAAAAGGAAGGAACCACTTTTCAATTTGCTGTTGACATCCCAAAACAAATTTGTGGATAAGGGAAGGCAAATTTTAAAATGGATGCTTTCTGAGAAGGAAGGATCCATTTTAAAATTCGCTGTAGAAATCCCACATAAATTGGATTAGTGAAATCAAATTTAAACATGGATGCTTTCTGAAAAGGAAGGATAAAATCTGCCGTGTACAAACACCAAACAATTTGTGGATCAGGGAAAACAAATTCAAAAATGGATGCTGTCAGAAGGAAGGACCCACTTTTAAATTCGCCGTAGAAACATTCAAAATCTTATATAGATAAGGGGATACAAATTTAAACATGGAGGCTTTCTGGTTTGCCGTAAAAATCTAAAAAAAGTGGGTAAGGGAAGGCAAATTTTAAAATTGATCCTTTCTGAAAAGGAAGGATCCACTTTTAAATTCACTGTTGACATCCCAAAACAAATTGGTGGATAAGGGAAGGCAAATTTTAAAATGGATGCTTGCTGAGAAGGAAGGATCCATTTTAAAATTCGCTGTAGAAATCCCAAAAAAAAATTGTGGATTAGTGAAATCAAATTTAAACATGGATGCTTTCTGAAAGGAAGGACCCATGTTCAAATTTGCCGTATAAGCAGCACAAAAGTTGTGGATCAGGGAAAGCAAATTCAAAAATGGATACGTTCTATGAAGAAAGGATCCATTTCATGCTTGATATGCATTTGCAAACGCATGTGGCTCAGATAAGGGAAAGCAAATTTTAAAATGGATCCTTTCTGAAAAGGAAGGATCCACTTTTAAATTCGCTGTTGACATCCCAAAACAAATTGGTGGATAAGGGAAGGCAAATTTAAAAATGGATGCTTTCTGAGAAGGAAGGATCCATTTTAAAATTCACTGTATAGAAATCCCCCATAAATTGGTGGATTAGTGAAATCAAATTTAAACATGGATGCTTTCTGAAAAGAAAAGATCCATGTTCAAATTTGCCATAAAGACTCCAATAAACATATAGGATATAGGAAAGACAAATTCTAAAATGGATGCTTTCCGAAAGAAAGAAACCATATATTTGCCATAATTCCCGAAAATTGGGGAACAAGCGAAACAAATTCCAAAATGGATGCTTCCCATGATCTGTTGAACTTTTTTACATGGGCAAGCCTTTCTGATTTTGTGGAATAGCGAAAAAGAAATTACACGCCCATTTGTGACATGTCAAGCCCATAAGAACAGGTGACAAAAGTTACCTTGAAAACACAAAAAGTATATTAATTGTGAACAAGGTGCAACATAGGTCTTCAAGACGTTTTCGATGGTCCTTCTGCCTGGCACGACAATTTCCCCACTAACTTGGACACGCAGGTTCTCATACAATGCATTGCAGGACTAGACAAGTATACCCTAGCACCAGCAAGGGAATCCGTGTGAATTTTAGGGGATATAGACATTCTCTTTCTGGTGCCAATGTATACTCATCCAATCCTTTTTTTTGGCTGTTTTTTTCCACTCTTGCCACTGCCAATGCAGACGTTGCAGCTGGCTGCAAAAGTTCAGACCCGATGTATTTCATCGCAAAAGAGCTCGCAGTTTTGAAAACTGTAAGCTTACCCCAAGAGGATGCGCCCAAGCTATAGCAAAAAGTATAGGTTTTTGCCAGTGCTATATAAAGTACGAAGAATGACTGTTGCAAAGTATATGTACATGGATATGGGATTTGGAATGTTTTCTGTCTTTTGTGGGTGGCATCTCACTCCGCATCATCCTCTTCTTTGGAATCTGCAGGCTTGACCGGTTTGGCCGCCGCCTTTTTGGCCGCAGATCTGCTTTTCGCCGGCTGCTTTTTAAAGTGCGTTCGGCAATTGGCTTGCTGATTTGAAAAACGCGTGGCACAGTCACGGATCTTTTGTGAGACTGCACCATATACACTTTTGACACCCGGGTTACTCTTGCCTTGCTTGATCTCCAATTCACACAGCTCATCGTAGAGAGATGCGAGCTCACCTTAGATGGATTCAGAACAGAAATGCAAAATGGAGAAGAGTTGCCACAAAACAATTAGAAGGCAAACAAGTTTGACGGAAAACAATATGCTCACAAACACACAGTTTAACAGCGCAATGTTTCGGGAAACTTGAAAAGATATAGCATATATATATATATGAAGGATGATGGGTTGGTTGCAAAGTTGTTTCTATATGTGCATGGAGTCATGCATTGATTCACCATTGCTTTTGAACATGGGAAAAAAATCCAACACATACCAAAAACAAGGGAAATCATTGGCAGAAAATTAAATTTATATGCGCGCAAATGGCCGCTTGTCTTCTTCAGCGCTTCCAAGTCTTCCCTGAGTTTGGGCCAGATCCATTCTACACAAAAGGTGCAAGCATTATATAGAGCAACCTACAAATTAAACAAATAGAAACAAAAATTACGCCCTATCGTCACACTACAAGTGTCTTTCCTGTCAAAGGTTTTTCTGAATCAAACTTCTCTTGCAGTTCCCGATATTGCGTTTTCTTCATAAGGCATTGCTTCTTGTACTTCGAAACGAAATCGGCAGCACTCTCCTCACCTTCTAGGTCCGGAAATGGAATTG
Source organism: Symbiodinium sp. clade C Y103 (assembly GCA_003297045.1). Taxonomy (NCBI): domain Eukaryota; class Dinophyceae; order Suessiales; family Symbiodiniaceae; genus Cladocopium; species Cladocopium sp. clade C. The sequence goes on along the minus strand of BGPT01002069.1, from coordinate 90,066 downwards.
CTTTTTTCTTGCCACCTGAAATCACAACATCAAACCCAGAACTTAAACAGATGAGGAAAACATATACACTTTGTTTGTCATGTGTTTTTGGCTCCTCACCTGTGTTCAGAGGTTTCTCACCTGGGGCCTCGTCCTCTTGGTCGCTTAGCTCCATCAAATCACCAATGCCCAGATCTTTGGCAAAGTTATCAGTCAAGAATCCTGTCAGGGGACAACTAACTGATCAGGTCGTTCAGCTGGTTTTTGTTGTGAACTTCAAACATCACCCTCTTCTAAATATAAATAAATAGTAAACACATCATTACGAAGGTTATTATATGTCCTGCTTCCTCCATCATTTCCTCCAGCTCGCGGAGCTTTTCGTCGCCCTTCCTGTCTTTGAAAACCAGCTGTTTGAACAACACTGCATGGGCTCCAAACAAGGCAAAATTTAGTTTTTTGAAAGCGCATACATAGCAAAAGCATTAACCATATATAGCTTGCAAGTTTCTGCACGTCATCGGAGACGAGCACCAAATACTTTTTGACTTTCTCATAGGGGCAATCCTTTGTCATTTTCTTTTTGATGCAAAACTGCTTTGCTCCTTGAATTTTTGCTTCAGACCACTTTTTTTCCTGCATTTCCGTTTCCGTGAGCCATGAAAACCCTTGCATGGATTTCTTGAACTCCTTCGAACACTGCCGAAATCGAACGAGTGCTTCCAGCCGTCCACGATTGGAATGGTTGTCAGCATCTCTGTCGTAGCAACGGGTAACAAACATCTCCAACAGTTTGTTCTTGTTGGGCCCCTTCGAACGCCACATGGCCAAGACTTCTTCCGAGACCCCTTTGGACTCACCATCCGAACAAAGACGATTCAAGAAGGCATATGCATTAGGGTGAGTGACAGAGTTGATAGTCATCCGTGACCTGTTTAGTTGCATAAAATGGGTCTTGAAAACAATGCTTGATCAAACATTGGGGACAAGGTTCAAAAAACAATTTGCAAAACCAAACAAAGCTCCTTTGGAATTATACATTGCTTGTTATGTGTCATTCAAGGTGCTGCTTGGTAAGCTGCGCTGGTGGTGCGGGTGCGTTGGCAATAGGCGTTGCTGCCACCATCTCTGTCCTGATGTTTCATGGTTGAAAAACATGTGGGGGTAAGAATAAATATAAGATAAAAAGGTAGATACAAGATTGATACATGGATTTGTTTTCTATATTTTTCTTTGGATTTTGTTCGACTATCATTTCCACCCTTTTTTCTCGCTTATATAAAGTCCAAGTTGCTCTGGTCTCCCCGAAGCAGGTGTGCAAGGCACTGAGGGCGGCATGGGTGTGCAGGGCACTGTCTGACCTCCACCACCTCCAGCAACATCCCCTTGTTGGGCCACATGGGATGCAAGGTTGTCCTGCATTGCCACCTTGGTTGCGTCATGTGGGGCTCCTTGCTGATGCTGTGTGTTCGGTGCTGGCTGCTGATTTCCCATCTGTGTGGGCGGGTGTTGCTCATTCTGGGCATTGGGCAGGGGCACTGGCTGGTATCCCAGGTCCGCCTGGGCTGGCAGGTGTGGCGCTTGCTGGTGCTCATTCTGGGCATTGGGTGGGTTGTGCTGGGCATTCGGCGCAGGGTATTCCATCTGGGCTGGGAAGCTTGGTGCTGGCTGCAATCCCATGTGCGCTTGGGCTGGGAAGCTTGGTGGCGCTTGCTGGTGCGGGTTGCTGGGATCTGCCTGCGGGCCAGGGCGCCTTGCAGGTGGTCTTGAAAAATAGGGCGAGTTCTTGTCAATCCTGCCCAGAGGTAAAGGATGTGTTGGCCAGATTCCCGAGACCACTGCGCCAGCAGCATGGGGCTGGGTCACATCCTGTTTGGCCCGCTTCCCCTCCTTAGATTTTTGGACGTGATGAACGAGGCAAAGGAATGTATGGGGAAAAGGAGCTATATATCTATATACATTTAAATAAGACCAAGCCAAAAATAGAAAATATATATGTCAATGCCATAAGATTTATTCTGATTTCTTGCTACAATTTGTTTTTGCATCAATTTCTATTTCACCATTTCTATTTCACAATGTTTCCCACGGTTTTTATTTGGGACAGTTTGGCGAACACACTTAAAATCAGAAATGGAAATTTGAAGCAATGACTATAAAGACCTTGCCACCTATTATATAGGGTCTTTCCAATCAATGCTTCAAATTTCCACCTCTGATTTGAGTTGTATTCGCCAAAAGGAAAGTTCACTTCAGCGCAACAAAAACTCATGGATTCATGAGAGCTGGTCCAAAAAAACATAGCATACTGACACTATACAGGTTGTTGCCACGGCTGCCTATTAATAGCCAAGGTTCAGGTGTCAGTCCCGAGTGGCCTGCCGGGCGGCTGTGCTTCGGGCTCATCCCATAGGCAGACATCTCCTCGAACTGTGCCACCTGTGCCTGCAGCCCTGCTGCTTGTGCTTCATATCCAGCTGCTTGCGCTTCGTAGTGTTGAAGCTGCTGCTGCAGGAGTTGCATCTCCTGCGCCTGCATTTCCTCCTTCTCTTCCAAGGCCTTCTTCTCCCTTTTGAGCTGCTCCTTCCTGATTTGATGCCGCTTCAACTCCTGGTACATCAGTGCTCTTTCTTGGCTTGCTTCCTGGTGTTGGTTGGTCCAGTGTGACGTCGCAGCGCCAACACCTTGCTGGTATGCAGCAAATGTTGCCGACATCATCCATTGCTGCTGGGACTCCTGTAGCTGCAGCTGCTGTGCTGCTTGTTCAGTCAGGGCTTCTTCATGTGGTGTCTGGCAAGGTGGATTCCAGGGCTGCTGCTGCTGGCCGGGCTGCTGCAAGTTCTCCAGGTTCTCGGGTGGATGCTGCGATGCAGCTTGCTGTGCTGTCACAGGTTGTTGCCGGGGCTGCGGAAGTTTTGGTAATTTTGCTCGCTGCTGCATGGGCTGTGTGCTCGAAGCCTTTGCATGCTCCGGCTGCTGCATGTATTGCTGCTGCATGTGCTGTGGCATCGCAGCAGTTGCTTGCTCAGGCTGCTGCCTGTGTTGCTCATGCTGCGGAGGCTGTGGCATCGCAGCCTTTGCATGCTGTGCCTGCTGCATGTAATGCTGCTGCACGTGCTGTGGCACCGCAGCAGTTGCTTGCTCAGGCTGCTGCCTGTATTGCTGCTGCATGTGCTGTGGCACCGCAGCAGTTGCTTGCTCAGGCTGCTGC
>BGPT01002069.1:63519-86866 GCA_003297045.1 Symbiodinium sp. clade C Y103 | reverse complement strand
CGCAGCAGTTGCTTGCTCAGGCTGCTGCCTGTATTGCTGCTGCATGTGCTGTGGCATCGCAGCCGTTGCCTGCTCAGGCTGCTGCCTGTATTGTTGGTGCACGAGGGGTGGCATCGAAGCCTTTGCTTGCTCCAGCTGCTGCCTCAATTGTGGCTGCGGGTGATGTGGCATAGAGGCTTTTGCGTGTCCAGGCTGCTGTGCGTATTGTTGCTGCGGGGGCTGTGGCGTCGAGGCCTTTGCTGGGGCTTTTGCTTGCACAGGCTGTTGCATGTATTGCTGCTGCGGGGGCTGTGGCGTCGAGGCCTTTGCTGAGGCCTTTGCTTGTGCGAGCTGCTGCATGTATTGCTGCTGCGCTGGCTGTGGCATGGAAGCCTTTGAATGCTCAGGCTGCTGCCATTGTTGTTGATGCCCGGGCTGTGGCATCGAAGGCTTTCCATGCTCTGGCTGGTGCATGTATTGCTGCGGCATGTGTTGTTGCTGCATGGATTGTTGCGGCCATGCATTTTCGTGATGCCAGCGATGCGGGGCTGGCGGGTGCTTGGGTGGAGTCTGTGGTGCTTGCAGGTGCTGTGGGTTTACCACCTCACTGCCCGTCTCATAGTGACCATGCTGGAAAGTGTGTTCGCCCGGCATCTTGGGATTGGGTGCTTTGGCTTGCTGTGCTGCGATCGCCCTTTGCTTTTGCTCTTCGAACCCCTGCTGCGGCCCTTGCATATTGGGCATGGGATGCTGTGGCCCTCCTTGTGAAACATGTGGTGATACAGGGCCCGGGTGCTGTGGTGCAGTGGTCCGTGAGTTCTGCTGGTCAGGGAGTTCTCCTCGGGCTCGTCTCATCTCTTCAAGTCTGTTCGTGTACAGGTAGAGTTGAGCACGCTGGCGCTGGTACTCTTCATCATGCGGTTCTCCCATAGGAACATTCTGTGAGTCAGAGTCGTGCATCGCTTCCTCCTTGACCTAATTTGGAAATGGGAAACGGGCAATTAACAAAAGTTTTTTCATGATCATTTTTATTTTATCAACATATATACAGATGTTCCATTTGAAAAACAAAGTCAAAAAATGTCTTTTGGTAACGAGACACCGTTGGGTTCGGTGGGGTGAAAGAAGGTTGCTTTTGCTCTCGCATCCAGCTATCACCCCCAACCAGCGTGTCACAAGACCACTGCTTACTAATACCGCGAAGATCCATCCCCTGGAAAAACAAAATCTTGAGCCATATATATCATCATCACCGCATTCTTTGAAAACAAGGTCAAAAGAACACAGCAGTGAGCAACACCACAACCAGCATTGCAATACCAAAGTATTCACAGATGGTTAAACTCATGGGGTTACAAAAATGTTTTAACCATGGCTGTGAAGCATTTGGCATTGCAACTGCAGCTTGGGGTCTTGCTCAGTGGATGCAACCAACCAAGATTTGTCAGGGTTGTGAAATTGCTAAACGATTTGAACCCCACCATTTGTATATATTGGTAATGGGTTTCGCAGTTTCTTTCGCAACTGTGCAAATTGAATCATTGAAGATTCAAAAAGAATCAAGAAAACCACAGTGCGCCCACCATTCCATTACCACGCCTGCGGCTTCTCTGTCATCCCAAACAGACGATGCAGGCACCCCAGAACCTGCGAAGGCAAGTTTAACTATATACATATATATACATGAGGACCAGCAAAGTAAGTAATATGGGTTTTTACCAAAAAATGGTACTTTTGCAAGATATCTGTTTTTTTCCTATATGAAAAAAACAGATATCTTGCAAAAGTACCATTTTTTGGTAAAAAACAAGTTAAAACATGCTGTCACACAATTCGACGGTTTTCGCTTTTTTTTTGGTCAAACCATTTTTTTTTGGTAATCCGACGGTTTTCGACGGTTTTCGACGCATGTTTTTTTGTCTAATTTGCAGAAAACGCAAACTTGCCTGCGCCAAGTGTTTGCACAAGGTCTTTCATATTCCACATATATTATAGACATATGTGACCAAAACCAGATCAGCAAGAATATGAATAGAAAGTTGTGCGTGCTATGTTTTCATGATTGGACCCCAAAACAAAGCGCAGCGTGCATATACCACGAACAAGTGACTATACCAATATGTCATTTTCCTTTTTCAATCTGAATGGAAAACAATTTTGGATTGTTTTTTTGATGTCACTTGTCCATGGCTAACACAGTTCGAATTTCACGAGGCACATTTAAGTGTCTATTGCCCCGCAGATAAAGAATTACAGATTGCATGTCAGCATCTTCCCACACATCCCTGTCAGTCATGATCTCCTGAAGCAGATCGACCACAACAGCATTCGGCGCCTCAGCACATACATGATGCAGCAAAACACCATGTGAAAAACTTGGGTTATCCCCTTAGTTGGAAGTATCATGCACTGGATTACCAAATGCGCAAACAAAGGTTGTAAAGTTTTCATGGACCAGTTTTAGTTTTAAATGTGCCTTTATTTACCACTTGTGGCCCACAAAAATTCAAAAAAGGCACATTCAAAACTATAGACCATGGAGACTTTGAACCTTTGTTGGCGCCATCAAGTGCAGATGCACAAATTTGGTGGTCGGTCTTTGAAACAACTTCTTTTTAGAAAGGTCCAAGCTGGACCCTTCAAACCTCTTGAGAAATTTCCAACTTTGTTCTCAGTTTTAAAGAACAATCAATTACTGCGGGAGATTGTCAAAATTCAGCCAGCAGACTGTGATAATATTGAACCCAAGCAGCGCGTGACACATCAGGGTTTCGAAGGCCCCATACACCCACAGGAAGATCAGGGAGTAAAGAAGCGACTTTGTACCCAAATGCTTTGGAATAGGTCCTGAGACCAGAACAAGGGAACATGGTCTCATTACAATCAATTTGAAAAGTATTCGGCTACCCAGCTCCCGAGGACCAATTTGAAACTTAAAAAATGGGAACCATTTAACCAAAACATATCTCAAATGAAAGTCGGGTATCTGAGAATCTTTCAGTTGTTTCTTCTTACCAGTGCACCTCCTGACTCCATTTTGATCCCGATAGGATCTAGTAAGTGGGGTTGATGTCTTCTTTTCTTCGTCTGACAGTGGCCCCAAATTAAGTTTCTGGATATGCCAGGAGTTCGACCATAATGTTGTCGGCTTCCATGACATCACGCCATACTTCCTCATAAATAGACGCTGTCTAAAGACCTCAGACTATTGGAGATGCAGGCCGAAAATGATTCATCCCACTGCACCGATTTCAACAAACCACCATCAAACATCAAACAATGGCAAATCATCCATGACAGTAGGCTGCTTGCAGTGAAAACACATAGCATATCTCTGAGCAAAAGTGTTGCCAGCGCGGCATTTGCCCAAATTTCCCATCCCCCGGCTGCTCCACCAAGAATACTAATCCAAGCGCTGCGCAAAGCCAGCACAAAAGTGTGACCCGACAGCTCATCACATTTCCTTCTTTCACCCACCAGATAGATTCATTTCCTTCTGGCATGAAGAAAACACGTGCACTTTGACTACTGCACATGTAGGAAAAGCTGCTGCACACAGGGGCTAGGACCACCAAAGATCCTGGAAAGAGACGTAGTATGGATAGGACAGCGCACCTAAGGATAATCTCTGAAACCATTCGCAGGAACATCTTGTTCATGCATGCATGCACATATACACTGCGCAAAGCACAACATGATTGCGGCAAAGGCACGCAAAACCAGCAGGTTCAAAGATATTGTTATACCGGCCACCATATTGTTGATCAAATTGAATCCCCCGAAAGCCGCAGCTCTTCAGGCACCATGTCAAATTGCCAGCCCCCGAGAAGAATTCCAGGAATCGGTTTGCCTAATGTTTGCAAGAGCACGAATTAAAAAGCTCAGTTTCCTGTGTTTCTGCTGATATGGTTTGCACAACTTTTTAAAAACACACACACATATATATATATATTTATTTATTTGTTTATTTATTTATTAAACAAATATATATATATATATCTATCTATATCTATCTCTATCTCTATCTCTCTCTCTCTCTCCCGCCTACCAGCAAATCCAAGATGCCCATGCTGTATCGAGCCCCTCCGTGGTCAAGAGAAAGACTACACACAGCACCAGGACCTGAGCCCACCAAAAAGACAGGAAGCCGTTTTCTGTAAGGCAAGGTCAGCACCAAGGCCAAACTAAAAGTGTATACACACCACTTTTCACCCTGTTTTCTTCACTTGACATTAGCCACGGGGCTGCTGGAACTTTTGCGGCCTTTAGCCGTTTGACTGCAGAGTGAAGTGTCCATCGATCCATCAAGGGCATGGCTGGATGTATGAGATTGAAGATCACCAAACAAGCTTCCAAACATACACAAAATAGAAATGAATGAAGGTATTTTTGATTGTTTATTTTTCCCTTTGCTTTTGCTTTTGCTGCTGCGCACCGAGCTTGACCCCAAGCCCTGCATGGCACACACTGGTATATACATATCTATGCCATGCAGATATCTGCTTTGACGTTGACCGAAACTACAACATACTCATCCTCAAAGAACCACAGATATGCGCAAGAGGGGAAAGGCACCTTTTTTCAAGGGACCCTCATCATCTGAAGATGAAGCAGCCCGCTTTGCGCACCCGTAGACCATGACCTTAACTTAAGCAAAGCAGGCACAGCAGAGCATCTTAAAACTTTTGTCACGAGAATCGTCGACCTGAAAATTATGCAATTTTCGAAAAATAGCTTTCTCTGATGAATCCTGAGGGTTCCTTTTCCTTTGCGTGTTTCAAACAAACTTTCCAAAATATACTTTGGATGATTTGTTTGAGGAACAGGACATCCAACTCACTCGGTCAGTGCAATGGTTTATGAACATTTTTTCCCTTTTGCAAAGCTTTGCTGTCGGTTTCCCGAGTTTTGAACCTCGACCGCACTCACGCTCACACATCATCCCACACCAAAAACACGTAACTATATCTATAGGTCATTTTCTGTATTTGCAAGACTTTCTTTTTAACAAGGCTTCTCCCAAATTCAGCGGAATTGACGCAAGCGTGTTGGCAGCTACATCCCCTGCACATTTCAGACATCTTCGGTCCCATGTGCTAAATATCCCCATGGAATTGCGTACATATCATCAAGTTGTTTTCAACTTGCCCAAACAAATCAACGACTCCTAATGGTTGCCCTGGAGACGGCTCAGAACTGATCGCTCAAGGTTCAGCAGGCCAGAGGTGTCACCATCATTCTCATCCAAATGGCGGGCCTTAGCTTCATAGAAAGATCAGGTGAGGCAAGGGGAAAAATGCCTTTGGTTTGGTTGTTCTTGCAGGGTTTGGATTCTCTTCAATTTTTTTTCATGGGGGAATAGATGCTATATAGCACATAGAATAATAGAACAAGCAAAACCATCACCAAGAAACAATCTCGTTTGCAAGGCGAATCTTGTTCTCAAAAGAAAGGGCAGCAGTGGCCGTTGTGGTAGCCCATACTTGACGCTTGGAGCTCTTGCAACGAACACCCACTTGAAGGCGAGTCCAGTAAATGTTGAGCCCATAGTTCAGATTGTTCTGAACCAGCCTCAATTGAAAACAAACAGTCACAAGACTCAACATCAACCAAAAGTGCCCATGCAAAGGACATGCGCAGAATCGCGCATGCACTATTGGAAGCATTTTTTTTGCCAAAATTGAAACTTTAGTCCTTGTTTTGCTCACTGCCATGTGTGTGTGTGTAAGTATGTACAAAAAAATGTCTTTCGAAATCTGGATCAAGAGCTGCTGGGAATAGAAACATTTGAGCCACGTGCGCGTGCGTATATTTTAGGTTCTACATATCGAAAGATTGAAACAAACAAGAAATATATATATATGCAACCCCAAATGGGAAACATGCATATCAGCAGAGACGAGGTTCTTCCTGTAAGACTCCTGCTGATCTTTCTCGATCAACTGCGGGCGCTTTCTTTTCCTTGCTTGGGCATTGCGCTCACTGGGCTCGGCCTCAACAGAAGAAACCTCCGGAGCAGTTGAAGGGCCTGCAGTGGGAGGCTCCTCTGAAGGCGCAGCTGCTTCCACAGCAATGGCTGGAGCTGGAGCCGGAGGCTCTTCTGCAGCAACTGCTTGGGATTGCTTGGCTTTCTTCTTTCGGGCACTTGATTTTGCTGCTGCTGTCTTTTTGGCTGCCTTGCACTTTGCACCTGCTGCAGCCCCTTTCGGTGTCTTCGCTTTCTTTTTGTTCTCTTCCCTCTTGGCAGTTCGCAAGTTTGATTGGTCAGCATGCCGCAAAGGAACAAAGGGCTCCCCATCAGCAGACTCCCCCGCTTCTTCCTTCTTGAACGAATGCACAACTCCTGAAACTGGGCGGCCATGAATCGATTCGTAGTCTGCCCGGCAAATCTCCCAAAAAGCCAGTAAGGAAACCTGGTCCTCGATGGCATCCTTGTTGGGCTCACATTGCTCCCTGATAAACCGATCGAATCTGGGGTGCTTCTTGAGCCTTTCTTTGCATGGAAAGCTTCAACCTCACCCTCAACAGATGATCCCCTCTCAGTAGACACCATGTCGTCATCGGACAAAGGGGCACCATCAATGTCATGCAGGGCCTCCCCACCCAGGCCACAAGCTGCTACTGCAGCCTCACTTGCCTCCTCCGGGGCAGCACGAACTTCACCAGCCCTAGAAGAACCCACCTCTTGACCCAGCCCAGGACCAGCATCACCGCAATCTGAAGAATCCAGCTCTGTAGCCTCAAAGCTAGCTGAGTCTGGGTGACGCAAGCGGTCTGGCTGGTGCCAATACTCCTGAACTTCTTGGGAATCCATGATCGTGCCAAAATTCATGAGCTTCGGTTTCTGCAACCCTGCAAATGGCAAAGTTGGAGCCTGGCCCATTGTTTGGCCACAATGCACAAAAATTTTCCTTGGGTGGGCAATTTTCCGGGACAGTTCAAAAAAGTCTTCTTGCATGAAGTTACGTCAAGACACAAAAAACGCTGCTTCCTTTTGCATGACCTCTGCGTGCATGCTCTCTTTCACAGCTGTTGAAATGCAGTCCTCCAGGGAACGACTTGCGAAAACAATTTATTTCTGAAATGGAACCAACATTTTTTTTGGCCATGTACCCCAGAAAATTGGTGGACAAGCGCAAGCAAATCCTAAAATTGAATTCTTCATAAGAAAAGAACCATTTGATATTTGCCCTATATATTGGTGGATATGCGAAACATATTCTTTCAACAATGTCACAACCAAAACGACATGGTGGAAAAAAAGCAAATTCCAAAATGGTTCCTTTCGACAAAAAAGAAACCATTTTCTTATTTGCCATGCACCCCCAAAAGGTTGGTGGATAAGTGAACGCAAATTTTAAAATGGATCCTTTCCACGAGAAAAGATCCATTTTTGTATTTGCCATGTATTCCCAAAAGTTTGGTGGATACGTAACTGCAAATTTCAAAATGGATCCTTTCCACAAGAAAGAAACCATTTTCCTATTTGCCATGTATTTCCCAAAANAAAAGTTTGGTGGATACGTAACTGCAAATTTCAAAATGGATCCTTTCCACAAGAAAGAAACCATTTTCCTATTTGCCATGTATTTCCCAAAAGTTTGATGGATACGTAAATGCAAATTCCAAAATGGTTCCTTTCCACAAGAAAGAAACCATTTTCNAAACCATTTTCCTATTTGCCATGTATTTCCCAAAAGTTTGATGGATACGTAAATGCAAATTCCAAAATGGTTCCTTTCCACAAGAAAGAAACCATTTTCCTATTTGCCATGTAATCCCAAAAGATTAGTGGGTAAGTGAATGCAAATTCCAAAATGGCTCCTTTCCACAAGAAAGAAACCATTTTCCTATTTGCCATGTAATCCCAAAAGATTCAAGGATAAGTGAACGCAAATTCCAAAATGGATCCTTTCCACCAGAAAGAAACCATTTTCCTATTTGCCATGCACAGCCCAAAAGATAGGTGGATAACTGAACGCAAATTTTAAAATGGATCCTTTCCAAGCGAAAAGATCCATTTTTGTATTTGCCATGTTTTCCCAAAAGTTTGGTGGATGCGTAAATGCAAATTTCAAAATGGATCCTTTCCACAAGAAAGAAACCATTTTCCTATTTGCCATGGATTCCAAAAAGTTTGGTGGATACGTAACTGCAAATTTCAAAATGGATCCTTTCCACAAGAAAGAAACCATTTTCCTATTTGCCATGTATTTCCCAAAAGTTTGATAAGAAACCATTTTCTTATTTGCAATGCACAACCCAAAAGATTGGTGGATAAGTGAACGCAAATTTTAAAATGGATCCTTTCCAAGAGAAAAGATCCATTTTTGTATTTGCAATGTATTCCAAAAAGTTTGGTGGATAAGCGAAAGCAAATTCCAAAATCGTTCCTTTTCACAAGAAAGAAACAATTTTCCTATTTGCATTACATTCCCAAAACATTAGTGGATAGGTGAACGCAAATTCCAAAATGGATCCTTTCCACAAGAAAGAAACCATTTTCCTATTTGCCATGTAATCCCAAAAGATTGGAGGATAAGTGAACGCAAATTCCAAAATGGTTCCTTTCCACAAGAAAGAAACCATTTTCCTATTTGCCATGTAATCCCAAAAGATTGGAGGATAAGTGAACGCAAATTCCAAAATGGTTACTTTCCACAAGAAAGAAACCATTTTCTTATTTGCAATGCACAACCCAAAAGATTGGTGGATAAGTGAAAGCAAATTTTAAAATGGATCCTTTCCAAGAGAAAAGATCCATTTTTGTATTTGCCATGTATTCCCAAAAGTTTGGTGGATACGTAAATGCAAATTCCAAAATGGTTCCTTTCCACAAGAAAGAAACCATTTTCCTATTTGCCATGTATTCCCAAAAGATTAGAGGATAAGTGAACGCAAATTCCAAAATGGTTCCCTTCCACAAGAAAGAAACCATTTTCCTATTTGCCATGTAATCCCAAAAGATTAGTGGGTAAGTGAATGCAAATTCCAAAATAGATCCTTTTTCAAAAGATGGGATCCATTTTTGTATTTGCAAAGTGTTGGTTTGATGTTCATGGGATGCTTTCCCATGACCAGATTTGTTTCCCTGCAGTCCTCCAGCTCTTCTGGATTGATAGGGAACGTATCCAAGTTCTCTGGCAAGGGGGCGGCGCGAGTAGTCACAGCCTTCGCACAGGAACACGCATATATATATATATATCACCACAGAAGCTATGGACACCACCTTCCTTTTCAACGTTCGTTTGGAAAGAAAAACCGCCCAGCCTCCCCTGAAAAAATATACTTTTGGATTTTTGGCTTCAGCAGCCTTGTGCTCATCATTGGTGGTCATTGCTGGCACTGCAGGATGCACAGCTTCATCTCCGCTCTCCACTTCAACTACTTGAGGTGAACCACCAGCCAAACCACATGGTCGAGCTGGTCGAGCTGTCAATTCCTGGAAGCAGTTCAGCAGGTCGTCATCGGGGATAAACTGAGAATCTCCATGCGGAAGATGCTGCCACAGGGGCACCATAGGACCTGCGCAAGTCGCTGGAACATTGTGCTGCAAGGCTGTTGGGGTAGAACACGGCGCTGGTGGTAGAAAGTCATCGTTTCCACAGAATGGTTCATATTGGTCTGTAGCTGCAGAGCGCCCAGCAACGGTCGAGGTGTAGCCACTTCCCATGGTACCCATACTGCAACCCTCTGCAGGGCCAAGCGCACCACCATCGAGAAAAGTGTTCGGGCTAGGCCCGGCAGTCATGCCATAAACATCACTGGCGCCACCAGACTGCCACAGATCAGCATCCATCTTGTCCATGTGATAGGCCTGCATGTCGGGGCCCATCCAACCTTCACAAAAAAAGTTGTTGTGGGGATCGTCATGGTAAACTTGGGTGTCCGGATGAGCCATCTCCGCCACACCTGCAGTCACCGCACCCCCACAAGCAAAGTTGCTGTAGACCATGTCATCATGGTAAGCTTGGGTGTCCGGATGAGCCATCGCCGCCACACCTGCAGTCACCTCACCCCCACGAGCACAGTTGCTGTAGACCATGTCATCTCTGAAAACTTGGGTGTCCGGATGAGCCATCGCCGCCACACCTGCAGTCACCTCACCCCCACAAGCAAAGTTGCTGTAGACCATGTCATCATGGAAAACTTGGGTGTCCGGATGAGTCATCGCCGCCGCACCTGCAGTCACCTCACCCCCATGAGCACAGTTGCTGTAGACCATGTCATCATGGTAAACTTGGGTGTCTACATGAGCCATCGCCGCCACACCTGCAGCCACCTCACTCACACGAGCACAGTTGCTGTAGACCATGTCATCATGGTAAACTTGGGTGTCCGGATGAGCCATCACCGCCAGACCTGCAGTCACCTCACCCACACAAGCAAAGTTTGCCATACCATCCACACCGCTTAGGGTCACATCATGGGCATCGAAAACCTGGGTGGCAAAGGGATCAGCGCTATAGGCCGGACCACTGGTCATGGGGACCTCGGAGGGATAGGCACTGCTGCTCGGATGCTCTGCTGTGGGCCCCGCAAACTCTTCATCCACTTGCGTTGCTGGAAACAAATCAATTGGCTCCAAAGGCTGGATCTCCAACGCAGCCAGAGCAGGATTCAAGTCCATGGGCAAGGAACTCGGGGTGGTAGGCCTTGAAGAGGTAGCATCATGGCTCACTGGCGTTGTTGTGGACGGGGTGGACACCTCACAGCAAACCAAAGCGAGACTGGAATTGTCAAAGGGTGCAGTGTGGAAGGCCTAAAAACTTTTATGGGTTTACTGCATGGTTTGTGCATGTTGGGTAGCAAAGAACCCACACAAAAGGGCTAAGGAACAAATTTAACGTGATATCTATTGAAATGTATTTGTATACAAATATATTGGTGTATACAAACAATCCAATATATACCAAGGGCCTCTGAGGTTGGAGTGCTGCTATCCTTCCTGCAAAATGCGAAGCGACGCCGTGGAGTAAATCGCTCCACAAACTTAGCCTGAGATGGGCGGAACCCACAAACTATCACCGAAGTCAAAGAAACATTGCATGGCACATTGGTGCACACATGTTGGAACCAAGAAGCAGTCAGCTTTTTCACATCTGGATCTCTTTGGTTGTTGGCACGGTCCACCAGCCCTAAGATGGCATCAGCAAACACACACATTGTCTCAGTTTGTTTATAATTTGGCTCACTCAAGAAAAAAATCATCACCGGACATCTTCAAGTCAGACAAGCATGAAGCTGCTGTTTGCGTGAATGGTCTACATTGTTTTGTTTGGTGCCGAAAGCTGTAAACAAATCAAAAGACAAAATGCGCCCCTTCACCCATCACCTTCACAGCCAAACGGCTTGCATGGTGATTCACCATTGCTTTCAGAGAGTGCGCATCTTTCCGGCAACGGCTGTCAGAAATGGAAGCCTCGATCAAACATAGACATGTGCAGTTATTTCTGTCATCAACGCACATTGGGTGAAAATGAATTCGCAGTTAGGAAAAAATATAAAGCGAATCCAAGAAACCTGAAGGTCATCTCTCAGCTGCACCAGCAAGGGTTCCAAAATATCAACCGCAATGATTTTTGGACAAACTTCTGCTCGCCCCACAAGCGGAAGTAGCATGCAAGTATTGAGCTTCAAGGCAACCTCGTTAGGTTTCTTCTTCTTCCCCGAGTCATCCGAAGGCCACATGACAAAGGTTCGCGCACTTGCCAATCTCGCCTTCAAGATTTCGTCCGCCTTCCACTCCTCTAAACAGATTGCATGCAGATGGTGCAAACGAAGATCGACAACAACAGGCCACAAGTTAAGAATTATTTGTCAGTCCGGTCCTTCAAGACCAGCTCTTTGAAAGCAGGCAAAGTGTTAACACACTCGGGGGCTTCAGCTGGCACCACCGCCATCTCACAGCTCCAAGTCTCTGGACAAGCAGCAACTGAGAGGCCAAAAACACTCGAGCCGGAAATCCTGGAATACAATGTGCAACTATACATCCAAAGCCATCGCTCAAAAATGTTCATGCACAAGCCTCTCATGCCTGGCCTGCCTTCCAAACTCTCAGTTCCCGGCGTGGCTGCACTTCAACAAAAGGCCGTTGCATTGGTTGCAAACACGTCCCTACAGCTCGATTGTTTTGATTTTGCCTGTCTGGTCACGTTCTGCTTGATTCTGGCATGTAGCATGTCTTGGAATTTTCATGGTAGGCCTTGTCAAATTGTGGATAGAAACATGGATAGATAGATGGATGGGTAGATAGTCACAATTTTAAGCCACGTACTTCCGCAATCCTGTGTGGCAACATCTGCCATTGAACAGCCTTACGCTGCGGATTTGAACATTCGTTAGGGCCATGCCATGAACGCAAGGGTGATGCAAAAAGGCCAGAAATGTAGAATTTGTTTTGGAACCAAAACAAATGCTACATTTCAAACGGATGCAACAAATAATATCCCCACACACACACACATGCACACAAATAGCAGAAACATATCTATAGAAGTATACTAATTGCGGGTCTTTATATGTACAGATGTAAATGTGTTGAAAATCTAAATACTTAACTATATGCGTATAAATGTGTGTATTTACATTTTTCTATACGCGTAGATGTGTATCTATATATATTTATAAAATTCTGTGCATGTTTGCCGGGAATTATAAATTCAATTTCTTTACATATACATCTCTGTAAACAGCGTGCTCTTCCATGCACACTTCCCTTGCCAGAGGGCATGCAAGCATTCCCTACTTGCAATGTTCGTCCTTGTTTCCCACGATCCCACGCAAAGTGCTCATGGAACAGATGCGAAAGCAAGTGAAATAAACAAGTGAAATAAACAAAAAAAAAGGTTTTTTGGGTTATTTTTTTGATTTAACCAGTTTTTTTGGTCACAAAAATTTCTTTTTAGTCAAACCAAAAATAATTGGTCGACCAAGAAAAAGTAGTAAAGTCAAGGGTCTAGGTGGTTTTCCCTCACAATGGTGTAGCTTTCTACGGTGGACTTGGACTGACCAACACCGATGGCTGCAGATGGGACCTATATTTCTACCTGAAGCCCAACACGTTCACAGCAGTGTGCCTCAAGGTTGCCCCTTGGCTCCGCTGGCACTGGTTTGCGTGCTGCGGGAAGCCGTGGCATCCATCGAGCAGGATATGCATCGCCAAGGTGACTTCCACCAGTCGGTTTTTCTGGACGACCGAGCAGCAGTGGTGCAAGCCCCTGAAATGGCAATGCAGTTTATTAACCTTTGGCAGGCCTGGAGCGTTCGCTTAGGACTGGAAGAGAACTTGAGCAAATTACCGNGCAGTGGTGCAAGCCCCTGAAATGGCAATGCAGTTTATTAACCTTTGGCAGGCCTGGAGCGTTCGCTTAGGACTGGAAGAGAACTTGAGCAAATTACCGGTGCTTTGCAAAAACGAAGGTGCAGCGAATGTGATCCGTGCACAGGGTCTGCCAGACGATTGCTTGGCGCAAACTGTGAGAGTACTTGGTGCAGACTTCGGNAAACGAAGGTGCAGCGAATGTGATCCGTGCACAGGGTCTGCCAGACGATTGCTTGGCGCAAACTGTGAGAGTACTTGGTGCAGACTTCGGTCAGGAGCAACCTTGCAACGAGGCCAGAACCACAGCTGCGGACCACATGCTCAACCGTCTCAACACCCTGCCAGTGTCTTCAAGAGTTCGGAAGCTTTTATATCGGACCCGCATTCTGCCCAAGGTTTCATGGGGTTTTTGGTGGCAACAAGTCCCTGAGTATTTCAAAAAGAAATGGACTTCGCGACTTCGCATTGTGTTCCGGGTGCAAAGAAGTGCAAGTCGNAAGCAAGCTTCCATGTCCCGGATTGATTTCTTGAGTGAGGTCCGAGCTGAGTCTCGGAAAAAGGCCGGCTTTTATGATTCTGGGGCGAGTGC
This sequence comes from Symbiodinium sp. clade C Y103, assembly GCA_003297045.1. Lineage (NCBI taxonomy): Eukaryota > Dinophyceae > Suessiales > Symbiodiniaceae > Cladocopium > Cladocopium sp. clade C. Next base: position 72,974 of record BGPT01002069.1, on the reverse strand, counting down.
CCCTACTTAGTAACTGTCGACCAACAGCATCAGATGCATCGCTCCCTGAGCGGTCTTTCATGCACATTGCCCTGTCGCCCTGACAGGTTATAGCCTTTGGTGGTTCTCTATGCATGCGGCTCGTGCAGCCAAGTGTATANCCTGAGCGGTCTTTCATGCACATTGCCCTGTCGCCCTGACAGGTTATAGCCTTTGGTGGTTCTCTATGCATGCGGCTCGTGCAGCCAAGTGTATATTAAGTTGTCTCCCCATAGATAGCCATTTTCAATAGCTACGTTAAATTACCAGAGGGTCTCCGCAAACGTTGACTGGAGGGTATCTCCCATTTTTAGTCAGGTCCGTGGACTACGGCAAGAAGAGCAAGATCTCGTTCACCGTGTGGTGCTGCCCACAGGTTGCCACTGCGGTGGTCGAGCCGTATAACACAGAGCCTTGACAGCACAAGGCTCTAACGTGGTTTTAGATGTGGGGAAATGGGGTGCATCCTAAAAATGAGGACAGTACACTGATGGTAATCCATTGGAATTCGGGGTACCCCATTTTCAGATATTTTCAGACGAACCCAATATCTTTTTGAGGTTCCACTTTTCTTGGGTAGACTCATCAAAAAGATGACTGTCGAATTGCCATTCTGTTTTGATGGATGCAAACCACTTTTCCCAAATCCAGGAACATCGGTATGATACTCCTTGGGTAGAACCATTCGAGATTCCATGCTATCCTACATATCGGAGCGTGTCTGAAAATGGCGTATGTGGCCTCAAAATGATTCCTTCCTTTGGGAAGATGATGATCAACCAGTGGATAGTATGGGGTATCCAATTTTCCACCCATGTACAGATTGGCGTTGAAAAATGGGACCTAGAGCCCACTGTCACGGTCTGTGATAGTGGAGAAACCACTGCGGATTTTCCTCCTCAGATTTCATGAGACGTCCATCGCTCTGTGTATGGAACACCCATTTGCCATTTCTTTGCAGTCCTCTGCTGTTTCAGCTTGAATCTTCTTCATCCCAGTTGGTATGTGGTTATGAACCCTGGTGCATGGCAGTTACAAATGGAAACAACCCCTCAAGTGCATACTGACTGGGGGGTTATCAAGGTAGGTTACAGGCGCTCACACATAAAAAACATACATATGAAATGATACATGTATCCCATACCAGGTATATTTCTAACTACATACCAACTCCACATACCAAGTGGCCATCCACGAGGAACCATGTCAGCCTGGTGCTGAGGTGCTTTGCGTGCACTCCCTGTTGGAGCACACAGACGTGACGATCATGTACGACAACGAAGCATTGTACGACATTTGTCGCAGGAACTTGGACATTGAGCGCCCAACCTACACCAACTTGAACAGGTGGGAATGGGACGAATTGGGGACATGGGAAAGGGGAAACACGATTTGAATAATGAATAATAGTGATTAGTAATGCTGAACAATGGTGATAAAATAATGTTAAGCAAACTCTTAACCACTATTAACCATTGTTAACCACTATTCATGACAATGGTAAATAATCCCTCAATCTCATGAGCCTTTGTTAGTCACATGGGGATGGATCTGGCAGCCTATTCTATTTACAAACTAGGGAGCTTCACCAGGAATACCAGGAGTTTGATCCACCACCATATCATGATATTCGACCTTGGGTTATATCATATCGATCCATCTTTTGGGGTGGTTCTATGTCAATCTTATTCAATCTTTGCAGTTCTACATCCAGAGTTGTGTGTCAGTTATCTCTTCCATTGTTGGCTGCTTGAATTAGCGGTTGGCAGGATATCCGCTAAAACAACTTTTTTTTACGGTCAAATCCGCATTTTTGTTGCTTAAAGGCCTATTAATAGTGCTTCTTTCTCATTCTCTGCGGGCAAAATTTGTTGGTTCACTTTCCGCTTCTTTGGTGAGATATGACTTCACCATGAAGTCATAGATGTCCCTTTCCCATTGGTTGATTAATAGAGGCTTCCCACCAAAACCAATAGGTAGGTGATACCAAATAGATCCAAATATTATACCAAACTCCCAACTATTTTTCCCCAAAGGACAATCTTGGGTGAAATTCCCACGTTTTTTGGGCTGAAAACTCCAAAGAAGCTTCAGCCCTGACCTCCGTCAGGTTGATCGCCCAGATCATCTCCAGCTTGACTGCCTCTTTGCGTTGCTTGGTGTAGGGAATTGGGGAAAATGGTGGAAAAACGGTGGGAAAATGCAAAATAAACTCAACTGGAGAGGTCCGATCGATCCGATCTTTTTTTTTCTGTAGAGCAAAATGGCAATTTTGATGGGAAGAATGATTCAATCAGTGGATTTTTGTGATTTTCCCAACTTTTTTTCAGACAACCTATATATATATATAAGCACAAATGGAGGAATTGGATTCTAGCTGTGACAACCAGGTACCGACCCAGAGATCCCAAAGCTACATAATGTGCAGATGTTCAAGTGGATGAGTATGTAATTAAATAATCATTCATAATCTACTCATTTCTGGCAGGTTCATTTGGATGGCAGCTTTGAACCACACCCAGACAGATTGGACGCACATTTAGACGCCCACGGGTCTTGGGGATGTCTGCTACAGTTGGATGAACCCACCAAGGGAGAGAATTTCCAAGCCCAAAATGAACCGCTGCTGGGGCTATCTTTTCTGACCCATAGCCAAATGAAGAGGAACATGCATGTTTCGACTTGGATGATCCAGGAAGTTAAGATCTGGTCAGTAAGTGAGCAAAGAGTCCCTCAAAATTTGGATATCATTGATCTATAATATATATATATATCCCAGGTTTCAAAGGCAATCAATCCTAGAGTCCCTTTCAAACATGGCGTGGAACCTGACCGCGTCTCGTGGCCATGCAAGCGGATTGACTGAGGCTTTGATGGTGCATTGAATGTGGACATCACCGAGTTGCTGGGACTTTGTGAGCCCTTCCATACTCTGATTTACCCTCTGGTAAACTAACATAGCTATGGAAAATCACCATTTTTAATGGGACAATCCACTATAAATGGTATAGCTATGTTAGTTTACCAGAGGGTATGATCCTTTGAGAATAGATAAAGCATTTAACTTAACCATTCCAAATTTTGGGTGATGTATCTCGAGATATCTCGATATATCTCAATCTGGACCGCATCAGCATCAGCCATTTCAGAATGCGAGTGCAAGATGACCTTGTCCCACTTGGATCCCCGGCTGGAGAACTCATCCACGAACCCCCAAGATGTCCTGGAAAGGGCTGGTTACCCTCTGGTAATTTGATAGTTTGCTATGGAGATCATGGAACTAAATGGGCCATTTTCGGAATGCTTTCTTTTCCTTTCGTCACCTTTGTGGAACTTGTTGATCCTTGTTTTAGTCAAATTTTCAATTGCCAGGGTTTGCTCAAAGTACACCATGCTGCAACAGCGCAATAACAACCAGGTATGAACCCCAAAAGGATGATCAGTTGAGTTACCAAACATGGACTGATCTGGTACCAAACATATACTAATAGTTGTGGTGCCTTGGGTCCAAAATTCTAACCATAGCCAACTACAAGGGGGTACACTATCCCCCAAAGCCGACCTCCCCCAAGAACCATCAATCAATACATCTTCAGCACCCCCTCGTTCTTCAACTCACACAGCTTGGAATCATCTCGCTGACGTTGCAGCGCGAGCACGTGCTTCTTCGAGGGCACGAAACTCCCTCTGGCAACGATGGCATGAACAAGCAAGAGCAGCTCTGAAGTGGGAAACCGAAGTGATTCTGATGGCTTCCAAAGCAGCCTTGCGCTACGAAGCCCATTTACAGTCATGCTCATGACTTCTGTGATATCCGAGCGCCAAGGGCTTGAAATCTTTTCTCTTGGCACCCTGTCACAAGCGGGGGGAGGGAAAGGAGGGAGGGAACAAGGAAAACAATGGCGAAACAAAGGAAAAACAACAGAGGCAGAGAACAGGCAGAGGGAGCACACAACTAGCAGGCAGAACAAAGGAAGGAAAGGGGGGAGGGTGGGGGGGAGAAAGCACACAGGAACCCAACCCTGGCACGCAGAAGAGCAAACAGCGCGAAGCAAAACAGGCAACAAAGCAAAAACACAGCAGTGAGAAAATTGAAGCAGGACAGCAAAGGGAAGGAACAAACACACTCCTTAGGTGCGGGCGGGGGGAGAGGGCTTGGGCCGGTGGGAAGAGGGGGAAGGAAGAGGAGGAAGACAGAAGGACGGGAAGAAGAAGGGAGGGGGGGTGTCCCAAGCTATGCGTGCCGCATTCATGGACTCACCGCGAGAAGAGGAAAGGTGCACTTAGCTATACCCAAGTATCCAGGGTCGCACCAAAAGAAGGGGGAGTGGGGTTGTGCCAAGTTGCAATCGTCTGGAAGACAAAAGGAAGTTACCCGGAAAGGGTTGATCCAACCCTATAGAGATTAATCGTTGTCCTTCGGAGGGACTAATTTGTCCGACATTGGGACTAATCCATACATGTATGACAAACAGTCCCAATTCGCTCCAGAACAATTGGTGGTTGACATTACAACCAAAACCAATCCAGATTGTCCCAACTGGACAGACCACTATCCACCGGAGCGGCCGGTGACCAGATCTAGACCCGCACGAAGCAAATCGAAGGTGCTCACAAGTCAGTGAGTGCACCCAAACAAACTTCTTCGGTTGATTCGAAGATGGTGAAAGTAGCGCTTGTCGTCGCCTAGTTCCTAGGTCACCTGTGAAATTCTGAAATTTCCATGAAAAAGTCTCATGTTTCTCCCTTGAAATTGGATGAAAGCGGATGAAATTGGACACAGCGCTCCAAGCTGCAGCTACACCGCGACGTTGGTCTTCCCGGAGTAAGGGAAACGCATGAAACCGCGGCCGCAGCCACTTGTGAAATTCTGAAGTTTCCATGAAAATGCCTCATGTTTCTTGCTGGAGATTGGATGAAATTGACACAGCACTCCAAGCTGCAGTTACGCTGCGTTGCTCTTGCACTGAAAGAGACTCATGCACTGAAAATAGAATGATCATAGATTGGAGAAAAAACCGCGCAAATCTGGAACATGGTGACCGTCGAAAGTATTGGAACATCATGGACAACAGTTCACAAGGTTGATAAGCAGGTACGTGATCGAGGTGTCCCTCAATCATATCCTGACGAATGGCTGGAGCTTCGTTGGATCAGGCCAGGCCAAACGTCCCTGATCGCCCTGCATCATTGAAAAGAAAGTCATTGTTGATTTTAAAAGAACCCGTATGTGATAACGGGTTTCACACACAGACCTACAGATGACGTGGCGGCATGGGCTGTACACGTTCCTGCTGCCTCTTGCACCATCAGCGGGAATAAAGGGAGAAGATCAAACAGCACTCCATGCTGAGCTTGAGGCCTTGTGACATGTCTTACTTGCTTTGTTGGAAGCTAGTGCCACCCAGCGTGCCTTGTGTGCTACCAAGGAGGTGGTCATTTTGTGTGATTGCCAGACGGCTATCGATGTGGTTGTGCTTTGCAAAAACGGTGGATTACATCTATTTGCTAGACATTTGCAAAGTTTGTTTGATGAGTTGCGGCATGTTTTCGCCAATGTTGCGGTGTCATGGGTGCCTGCTCATGATCGAGTTAAGGAGTCGTGGATTCCACACCCCGTTGCGGGCAATGCCAATTCCCGCGCTTGGAATCATCTTGCTGCTGTGGCAACACGAGCACATGCTGCTGCGAGAGCACGAAATTCCCTACGTCAGAGACGGCATGCACATGCACGTGCTGCTATGCAGTGGGAGACAGAAGTGATCTTGATGGCTTCGAAAGTAGCCCTGCGCTACGAAGTCTTTGTGCAGTCAAGCGCATGAATATTGTGACTTCCGAGCGCCCAGGGCTTGAAACCTTTTTCTCGGCACCCTGTCGTTCTTCAACAACGCACATAGATGAATATTGTGACTTCCGAGCATCCAGGGCTTGAAAACTTTTTCTCGGCACCCTGTCGTTCTTCAACAACACACACATATGCTGAGGTTCCAGACCAATTTGGTGCCCTATCCGCGCATTCACTTCATGTTGACCTCCTATGCTCCTGTGATCTCCGCGGAGAAAGCCTACCACGAGCAGCTCTCCGTGGCGGAAATCACCATGTCCGTCTTCGAGCCTGCGTCGATGATGGTGAAATGCGACCCACGCCATGGAAACTCGGCGGGTTGATTCGTTGGGGAGTTTTGGCGCTTATTTTTTTCAATGTGTAGTTCGGAGGTCTTGACTTTTAGACCAGTTTGGATATCGTATGTGTTTTTTTGGGTACCAAGTGGAACTTTGTCATATGGACCGAGAGCCTGTGCCGACATTTGGTCTTTGTTTCGGGGGTAAACATACCATGCGTGGAGTACAATATCTGGATTTTACACATATGTGTACCATCTTTCACCCCACGGGAGGATAAACTGGATATAAACTCGAAATATGCCAGTTTTTTCTCTCTTGGTGCCTGGTTTCGCCAACTGAGGCAAGTACATGGCATGCTGCATGATGTACCGAGGCGGCTTGGATGGTGATGTGGAGCAGTGGTTGGTTCTCCTAGGTTTGCCGAAGATATCACAAATGGCTGGGAAAATCATGAGAGATGCTCCCACCAATAGGGGGACTTGATCAGAATTGACCAGCTCAATAGGGATCTCTTTGAAACATTTTGACACTGCTCACTGCTCAAGCTCCATTTTTGAAGCGGTGTCTCCTTTGAGGTGACGTGGTGCCAAAGGATGTGAACGCAGCAGTGGCCACAATCAAGACCAAACGCACCATTCAGTTCGTGGATTGGTGCCCCACTGGCTTCAAGTGCGGCATCAACTATCAGCCACCTACTGCAGCTTGCACTTAAAACGGTCATTTTTTTTTGGCGTTTTCTTCATAAAATTTCCACAATTTGGGAAAGTGTTATGTACGAATGTAGTTTGATGTTTTTTTTGATGGAAATCCCGCGATGTGAGCAACTCTTCGAAAAAAAACAAGAGAACCATCAGGGTTGTTGAGTGCCAAAATCCATCCTTGTAACAAACCAAGGTGGTTCCCGGAGGAGATTTGGCCAAGGTCATGCGCGCCTGCTGCATGATTTCGAACTCCACGGTGGCTTGAACCAACTTTTTCTGGGAGCCTCTGAAGAGGAAGTGCTAAGAAACCAACTGTGGACCCATCCTCAACCTTGGATAGGTAATTTATAATCCATAATCCTTTAGTTGTTTGCTATACATGAAAAATAACCATAACCAACAAAGGATGACAATTTGTTTGTCAACTACCAAAAAATTGCCATCCGAGGGTCATCGCACGGATCTCAAGTGATGAACGTAACTCTGGGTAGTAGATTCCGGTTGGGTGGATTGTTCCATACAAGGCTTATAACATCTTATTAGTTAACTACAATGTGGGGCCCCCTAGATAGCTAAGTTGGTTTATAACTCCAATAACTATGGTTTATGGTATTTATAACTATAGTTAATGGGATTTATAAACCAACAAACATCACTGGGGGGCCCCACATTGTATGATTACGGAGTGTTTGACAAGTTAGTTAGCGGGACGATCCTCCAACTAGTCTCTTCCCCTTGGTCTCAAACACACCCCAGCCATGGTTTGGGATTGGATCTAATTCTAGTTTTGGGGCTAGAATGGGGGAGTTCAGGATTGCGGGGGTGGGATTGGACTAGGGTCTTTGAGGGTCTCTTTTTCGTTTAGAATTGTCTTTAGGAAAAAATTAACCCAAGTATCATGATATGGTTGGGGGTGCCAACCTTTTATATTCTATGCATATTGTTTAATGCCAATCGTATCGAATGATTGCATCACGTGTTTCAATGAGGTTTTGTAAGCAAAAAACTGACTTCTCACCGATTCTCACCAGTTGGAAATGGGAGTTGCTCAGTGCTCCTCGACTAAGTCAGCAACATGATTTTGTGTTGCAGATGATGTTTTCTTTGGATCATAACATGTCATGTTTTTTCCTCTTTTTTCCGAAAACCCTGAGATCTCATGGTTGATCATCATTTTAACGAAAAGACTCAGAACATCTCACAACGAACATAAAAAGTTATAGATGAGATTCCCATTAACACCTCCATTGGTAGTCATTTATAGGGGACTTCCCACTGCCACGTTTGATGACACCGGAGGGTATACAAATTGGCACCTTATGGGTATCCGATCTCCGGAATGTTGAAGACCCACTGAGCAGCTCGGGCGAAGGCAATTGCGGAGGTCTTCTCTCGCATTGACCACAAGTTCGACTTGATGCAGCTGAGATTGATGGGCTTTTTAAAGGGTCAAAGTATTTCAAGGTCATAGGTGATCCCCCCCAAATAGGAGAAACATATATAATCATGATCTTTTGGAAATCAGGTGATGTTGTTGCAATCTCCTCTTGATCTCTATTGTTGGCTTCCCACATGAGGATAAACGGATAGCAGCTTCCTCTAGATGTGCAAATCCAGGGTGGACTGATCCACACCCAAGTAGATGATATCTTTGGGCCGTAAAAGAAGGATCAAATGTGCAAGTTTGGTGTTACTCAGGTCCATAGGAACGATTTTCTGACCTTGAGAAAACTCACTGTTCTGGCTAAATGATAATGACCTCACAGTGACGTCACTGGAATTATTGTTACCCAAATGGCCTTATGGGAACGGCTATTTTCAGGTTGGTGAATTCTCATTATTCAGCCAGATTGTTCTGGGAGCTTGTTCAATATCTTTCAATGGTTTTCTGAATCATTCTCCACCTATTTGAGCATTAAGGTACAAATTATCTTTGTTCCCTTGAGCAGGTTTCAATACTTGGGGGGTGCAGTCCCAGTTATATGTGGATGAATTGCCATAGTTGTAGGGGTTGTCGAAGGAAGTTTAGAAGTGAAACTTCCGACAATATGGAAAGTTGAAAAGCAGAGGTCAGAAAAGTCAGAAGTGAGAAGATCAGAGATGAGAAAGTCAGNCAGAAGAGAGAAGATAAGAGATGAGAAAGTCAGAAGAGAAGAGATGCAGGTGCGCGAAAAGGTAGGAAAGTCGCGAAACACTGTGTTTTTCCAATGTTTCGTGGCTCCGGAGGGTCGAGAAGGAGGCTCGCTAAAGCGGCGGGTGCAGGGACATCTTGGGAAATGAGAGATGAAAAATTGCACGCCGTTGTGGCGCGAAGCAGATTTGGAAGTAAAAAGTGTTAAAAACTGTCAGCGTCGGAGCGCTTTTGCAACTTGAGCTGTGGAAAAAGTGCACGGCGCTGTGGCGCGAAGCACATTTGGCAGTAAAAAGTGTTAAAAACTGTCATGTTCGGAGCACTTTTGGANTTGCAACTTGAGCTGTGGAAAAAGTGCACGGCGCTGTGGCGCGAAGCACATTTGGCAGTAAAAAGTGTTAAAAACTGTCATGTTCGGAGCACTTTTGGAAGTTGAGATGTGGAAAAAGTGCACGGCGCTGTGGCGCGAAGCACATTTG
>BGPT01002069.1:3174-63398 GCA_003297045.1 Symbiodinium sp. clade C Y103 | reverse complement strand
AGTCAGTTAGTCAGTTAGTTAGTTTGTTAGTCAGTTAGTCAGTTAGTTAGTTTGTTAGTCAGTTAGTCAGTTCGTTAGTTAGTTAGTTAGTTAGTTAGTTAGTTAGTGAGTCAGTTAGTCAGTTAGTCAGCTAGTCAGTTAGTCAGTTAGTCAGTTAGTCAGTCAGTCAGTTAGTCAGTTAGTCGGTTAGTCAGTTAGTCAGTTAGTCAGTTAGTCAGTTTGTCAGTTAGTTAGTTTGTTAGTCAGTTAGTCAGTTAGTTTTATGAGTTACTTACCAGCAGGTTCTGTGTCAGAGCAAAACATTATTTTCGTCATTTTTTTGTCATTTTTTTGTCATTGCCGTGTGTCATTTTTTTGTCATTTGTCATTTTTCTGTCATTTGTGTTTGTCATTTTTCTGTCATTTTTTCTGTCATGTCTACGTTTTTTGGGGAGCCCTAGCTTGAAAATGTCAAGAATCGTACTTTTCCTCGAGTTTTTGACATTTTTTTTGTCATTTTTCTGGCATTTTTCTGTCATTTTTTTGTCATTTTTTATCATTTCGTCATTTTTCCGTCATTTTGTCATTTTTGTGGCATTTTTTTGTCATTTTTTCGTCATTTCGTCATTTTTTCGTCATTTTTGTGTCATTTTTTGTCATTTTTTTGTCATTTTTTTGTCATTTTTTTGTCATTTTTTTGTCATTTTGTCATTTTTCTGTAATTTTTTCGTCATTTTGTCATTTTTCTGTCATTTTTGCGTCATTTTGTCATTATTCCGTCATTTTTTCGTCATTTTTCTGTCATTTCTACGTTTTTTGGGAGCCCCGCATTGCGGCGCGCAAAAATGACAGAAAAATGACAAAAAAATGACAGAAAAATGACACACCCAAATGACAAAAAAATGACAAATGACAAACCCAAACGACAAAAAAAAACCCAAACGACAAAAAAATGACAAAAAAATGACAGAAAAATGACGAAATAAATATTTCAGGATTTCCAGGTTCTGCTGTCCTAGGTAACTCATAAAGTAGTTAGTTTGTTAGTCAGTTCGTCAGTTCGTTAGTTTGGGTAGGCCGACGCTCGAACCACCTTTTGATCCATCAGTGGGTTCGCTCTGCCATCCATCATTCACAGCAACTCACCTTTCCTATAGTTTGCTATTCCTGCAACTTCCGCCACCGCCTTGTGCGGTACTACTGGTGTCCCAACTTATCTTTGCGTTGATCAATTCCAATTCTCATGAAGGATGTGGAAATCCGATTTACAAACAACTAGGTCTAGGAGCCGGCAGGGACCGGACTTGAACATCAACCGACGAGGGAGTCTTAATGACTGTTGATCTGATTTTCAACGGCTGCGAAGAACAAATCAAAAGTCTACCAAGACACAACTATTGGGACCACACCCCTTGTTGTCTCTCAGATTGTACATAGCAGGTATGAAATTAAAATGACTGATTTTTTGCCATAGTCAAAAGTTGGATTAGATTGTCCCACTAATTGGGGGATTGTTGTCAATCCATAGAGATAAATAAACATGCGTATAACTACTATATACAAGGATTCCCATGGCATGGGATGACCCAAACCCCCATAAACCCATATGTCACTTGACCATGGCACCGAAAAGGGTCCAGCATCAGCAACTGTCCACACCAACCAGGTATAGCAAGAGAGCTTTTGTCCATCACTATGTTGGAGAAGGCATGGAGGAAGGCGAGTTTTCCGAAGCCCGCGAAGATTTGGCCGCCCTTGAGAGACTCGGCATCACCCACCTGTGAGGACTGTAGGGATACTGGTATGGCAGAAATATGTCATGGTACCATGGCGCGGCCATCGGTGGTTTCATGGTGAACACAAGTGTCCGATATGGTTGAAACTACTTGCGCTATTAGCAGATTCACGGCAATTTTAATCTATGTAGATTCATTGCATCCGATATACAATCCGTCAAAATGTGTTAAACTTAATGTAATATCCTAACAGAATCTAGAAGATAGAAACACATTTCCAGAATGGTATAGAGGTGATGGTTTCCCCCTACTTTCCTGGGTTCCAACTTTTCTAGCTTCTGAGGGGCTCCTTTTTGAACAACGAACGAATTTCCCAGGGATGCGTCGGACCGACTCAGGAAAGACTACGAAGAAGTGGGCATCGAAACAGCCGAGGGAGAAGGCGCCATGGGTTTTTTCTTCAGACATTTCTCCGCCTTTCTGGAGTATTTTCATGGGATGAACAGTGGGAACATAGAGAACATATGGGGACACAAAAAAAGGGATAATGTAGGATATAGATGGATATAGAACTATCTACAATCTATAGATGGATTTGCCCTCGGGAGAGTTGTTGCAGTTTGCCATGGAACATTGCCGTCCGGCCCATCTATATAGTTCGATGATTTACGGATTGATTTTCCATACGTGAAATTACCAGTCCGTGAGACATTCCACAGGACAATTCATATCAAGGTGTCACGAACAGGCATTTGTGTTCGAAGATTGGGAAAAAGGTCCCTTTAGCGTTGAGGGTTATGAGCCCAAGCCCCACGCTTTTCTGATCGGTTTGGGTTTGACTGCCATGGAACGATCCCATTCTATGCCTTCAAGGGGTCCTGAGTTGGGGTGGACTGGCAATCCTTTTTACTCCAGGAAAGTTCAGGACGAGTGTTCTTTGCAGGCCGCAAGACCTTTGACGTTGCCGGATGAGAAGGAGCAGGGTCAACCTTGTCAATCATCTATGGTGCCAACCGGGAAGGGACGTGGAGTGGTAGATGGCCTTTTACCACCTTTGCGACCTACGGTTCAAGGGCGTGATGAGATGAGGACGGAAGGACCGATGCCGGGTGAACCTGGTGAGGATGAAAAAGGGGTCCATCCAAATGACCGTAGTTTCTCTGCTGGTATTCAAGATGAGGGTGGTGTTGACGGTTTGCAACGAGCTCTGGAAGGTGAATTGGTGTCCTTTTTGAGGAATCAGAATTCGAAGCTAATGGAGGAATTAGCGTATCTCAAGGACAAACTGCAGGGTGGTACGACAACTGGGTCTGGTGTGGCTTCTTCTTCCCCTTGGTCTGCAGTGGGTGGTACATCAGTTGAAAGTGCTAAGGGCAATGGTGCTGTTCAACAACAACGCCCTGGTAGAAGTGGAAGTAGAACCCCCAGATCAAAGATTCGAGAACGTGCAGTTAGTCCTGAGAATGTTGTGAAAAGTGATTCAGTCCGGTTCACTCCCAATGGAACCAAAGTGCCTGAAGGTCCTCCGCCAAGGGATGAATCAATGGAACCTGTGATGCCTCCCGTGCCGCCTTTTCCCAGGGTGACTGATGGTCAGTTAGCTGAGGGAACCAGTTTTGTCAGCGGCTTGTATGACACATGTGAATCCAAACCTCGGGTCAAGAATGGTGATGTTGGTTGGAAACCTCAGTGTGAGCGTAGGGATGGAGATGGCCTACTGTCAGCTAGTGAGGCTAAACAGATGTGGCTAGAACGGGAAGTGCAATCCCTCAAAACAGCCTTGAATCGGGTTTCAGTTCCTCCTGCTTTTCAACAATCTGGATACTGGAATGGTAGCTTTGAGGGTCGCACAAATCCATCTTCTTCCGATCCGACCACAGCTGCACCTTTTGCCACGATGGGTTTGGATGATCGAGCTCTTCGAGATCGGGCTGGCATGCATTCTGTACCAGGCGGTGTTCGGGCAGCGTACTTGCATGGGGAACATCAAGCACGGGATCGGGCTGTGCACCTACATGAATCGGGAGGTGGCCGTGATCGGGCTCAGCATGAGCACGGGGGATTTCTTCGAGAAGATCGGGCTCCGTTTGAGCATGGTGTCCAATGTGAACGCGGTCGGGCTCAGCAGCATGTGCTTGGCGATTTATGTGGACACGATCGGGCTCCTCTCATGCATGGTGCACACCTTGACGGAGATCGGGCTTTGCGTGGCTTTGGCGTTGGTGATTTACCTGCACAAGATCGGGCTTGGCATGAAATGCATGACCCAATGTGGGAACTACATCAAAGTGGACCAGGACGCTCTAACGCCCTTCCTCGGCCTGGTGTGGGGGGAGGAGGAAATGGAGAGGGATGTCAAGATGGGAGGATGTTCAACTCCTGGAGTGAAGGGGGTGGGAACATGAACACAAAGTCAGAACTCCCTGATTTACCTGCTGCATCATCACCCTTGCAGTTCGGTGACTGGCTGCACTTGAGCGCCCCTGTGATGAAGGATATATCGGGGGTAGCGGCATGGTGGTGGGAAGCAACGTTGAGGGAAGCCAAGGGGTTCTATGAGGATTGGAAAAGGGGCTCACCATTGCAGCGCATCCAAATCCAGCCTCGATTGCCAGAGTCGCTGAGAGAAGCCAAGTTCCAACGCACTGAGCAACGGGGCATTCAAATGCTTCTCAAAGCTATCCCAGAGGCAGAGCAGCAATCTTTGGTGACGGATCGAGCTCTTTCTTCCACTGCCATCCTCTACAAGTTGCTCATCCGCTTCCAGCCAGGTGGACCAGGAGAGAAACAGATTCTTCTCCAACAGTTGACATCGTTTCCAAAGACTTCAACCATCCATGAAGTTGCTGCGGCATTGCGCAATTGGCGCAGACATTTCGGCCGAGCTCAAGAGGTCGATGCCATCTTACCGGATGGAGTCTTGTTGCTGAAGGCGTTGGAAGTGCCCCAGCAAAAGTTAGGTGCTTTAGACACCCAGGCTGCTTTTCGGCTATCTCAGAGCCGTATGGAACTTCAACTCGATCAAAAGCCATCTCAGCAGAGTTTGTGGGCGTTCAGTCAGTGCTTGCTTGCGGAGGCCGAGACTTTGGCGTTGTTTCAGTCCTCTTCGGTGGCAACCACGGAGCAATCAGCTTTGAAGCTGAAACAAATGCAAAATGATCCAAAGACCCCTCCACGCAGTACACCTTTGGAAGGGAAACCAAAGCCCAGCCCTACGGCGGACAAACCTTGCAAGTATTTCATCTCAGACTCAGGTTGCAAGGCTGGCAAATCTTGCAAGTGGCTGCATTCCTGGGAGGGTGTGGAGGACAAAGCCTCTCGGTGTTGGATTTGCGGGGGCAAAGATCATCGAAAATCCGAATGCAAAGTCAAAGCCACCGGGAAGAAACACGGTGAGCCATTGGCTGGCTCAGGGGGAGGAAATGGTCACGGCCGCGGAAATGCTATAGCCTCTACTCCTTCGACGCCCTTGAGTTCCACTTCGGCCACTGTGGGTGGAAAAGCTGGTGCTGCGGCAACTGCAAAAGTTTTGAGTGCTTCGGATGGAGCGAGTGGCAATGCTCAAGATGGAGAAGGATCTGGGAACGGTAGCTCAACCTCTACTGCGACAAACCAAGATGGAAAAGGATGTGGGGGGAGTAGCACCAATGACTCCAATGTCTCCAAGTCAGATACTGCTGCTGAGTTGTTGCAAGAAGCCACACAGTTGCTCAAGTCTTTGCAACTCAAACCAAAGCTCAATGTGATGCAGCTGACCAACGTAGATGAAACGGAGAATCAAATGATCCTGATTGACTCCGGGGCAACGCATGCATTGAGACCTGCCCGTGACCATGATGAATGGCAAAAAGCAGATCCTACGACGGTGCAACTTGCAAATGGCTCCACTACGTCTTTTCGACTGAAACGTGGCACAAAGTTCTTGCTGAGCCCTCCAACGGAAACGACGGCCCAGATCATTCCGATGAGTGGACTCAATGACTTGGACTATGTGGTGGAGTGGAAGGAGGGCCAATGCAAGTTGGTGGACGATTTGGGTCGCACCATTGTGGCTACTCTTCACAACGGATGTCCAATGCTTGAACGGGCACAAGGTGAACAATTGCTTCAATGCTTGGAAGCCTTTCAACTTCATCAACGGCGCAAATTGGCCATTGTGCGTACCCTTTTGACTGACGAAGATCAAGTCAGTAAGGACTCCTTGGACTTGGAGCTGGCGCTGACTGCAAAGCTGAAAGCTCAGTTTCCCATGCTGCCGGACGAGATCATGGCTCGATTGGCGCCGCATCTGGAGATGGTCAAGACTGAGGCCTTTGGCAGCAAGCTTCCATGGAATCGGCACAAGCGTCGCCGTCTGATGAAGGCCAAGCACATAGTGCTTCATTGTTTCAGTGGCCCTGACAAAAGTTTCTGGGACAAGAAATGCGGGAATGCCAGCACAGAAGTCTTGTGTGTGGACACAGTGGGATCAAGTCCGGCGAGTTTGCACGACAAGTCCGTCTATGGCTTCCTACTGCAACTTTGTGCAANCACAGAAGTCTTGTGTGTGGACACAGTGGGATCAAGTCCGGCGAGTTTGCACGACAAGTCCGTCTATGGCTTCCTACTGCAACTTTGTGCAACTGGCAAGGTCAGATCAATCATTGGAGGTCCTCCATGCCGTACTGTTTCGGCGCTACGCTATCAGTCTGATAGTGGACCGGGCATCCTTCGCACAGAAGAACATCCATATGGACTTCCAGATCTTTCCCCAGCGGATATGGAGAAGGTCCTTGGTGACGCTGTCCTGATGTTCAGGTTTTGGTCATTGCTGGTGATGGCGGAGGAAGTTCGAGATGAACGGCTGCCAGCAACTCAGTTTATGATGGAGCAGCCAGAGGACCCGGCTCGATATCGGAATGAAGCTGATGTGGAAGAACACAAGTACTTCTCAATCTTTCGTACTCCTGAATGGCATCAGTTTGCAGCTGCCTATGGATTGCATCAAGTGCACTTTGATCAATTTCCAANCGTACTCCTGAATGGCATCAGTTTGCAGCTGCCTATGGATTGCATCAAGTGCACTTTGATCAATTTCCAATGGGGCATCCAAAGCGCAAGCCAACCACTCTTGGAGTCAATGATGGCGCCCTGATGCAGTTGGATGGAGTCNCATCAAGTGCACTTTGATCAATTTCCAATGGGGCATCCAAAGCGCAAGCCAACCACTCTTGGAGTCAATGATGGCGCCCTGATGCAGTTGGATGGAGTCTGTGGTGCGCCCTCCGATGAAGCTGAATCTGCAGCTCGCTATCGAGCCATGTCTTTGCCAAAGCGTTTCAATGAATCCCAGTCTTGGTCAAGTTGGGCCCCAGGTTTGAAAGAGGCCATTGCTCAGGCCATCAATAATCATGTGCTGCGGGTTGAGAGTGAACTTTTTTCAGTGCGATCACAAGCTCTCAGCTCGGCTGGTGACATACCTGGGCGTGATCCTAATTCACTACCATCACGAGCGCTCAGGTCCCTGTCACGGCAAGCACTTGAATCCTGGAAGGAACATTTTCTGAATGATCACCAACCTTCGAGGCGAGATTGTGTTCACTGTGTGAGATCTCAGGGCCGTGGAAAGCAGCATAGACGTGTGACGCATCCTGACGCCTACACGCTCTCTGTGGATCTCTCTGGCAAGATGACTGCTGGCCTTGATCAAGGGAGCCGCAGATGTCGATATCTCATGGTGGCCTGCTACACGTTCCCAGTGACTCGAAGGGGGGAGCCTTTGCTACAACCTCCAGGTCAAGACAAAGATCCAAAGGATCATCCTCTGCCGTCGATGGACTTACACGGAGGGGGTGTTCCAGGATCCAGCGATCAAGTTCCACCGGATGATTGGTGTGATGATGAAGATGTGGTGATGGGAGACGAGGGTGGTGATGCTCCGCCGACTCCTGAAGAGTCCTCTGATCTTCCTGAACCTGAAGATCCACTCCGTGAACAATCACAGCCGGAAGATCTTTCTGATGGGCCTGCTCAAGAGGCTATGCGGGGTGCTTTCAATGTGTGGGAGCGACTGGTGGATGATGCCACTGATGTTGCGGTCAAAAACCTGACCTTTGTGGAGGTGCTCAATTCTCGAGCGGTGGGAGATGTTCTTCCTGCACTGGCTCGCATTCATGCGAGACTTCAAGCATTGGGGTTGCCCTTGCTGCGGCTTCATTGTGATAAAGCTCGTGAACTGACTTCTGCACCTGTTAGGCGGTGGACCCTTGACCGGGGCATCATCACGACGCTGACTACTGGCTCTTCTTACAAAAGCAATGGTCGCGTCGAAGCTGAAGTGGGCAATACAAAGCGTGCCATTCGAACATTGGTGTCGGCAAAATTGTGCCCACTGGAGTTTTGGCCGTTGGCAGCCCGCCACATAGGCGAAAGACGCCTCCGCAACCAGCTTCAGCGAGTTGGATGGCCAGCGGCACCCATGCTCAATTTTGGATGTCGTGCCTTTGCTCTCAGAAAGTCCTGGCAAGAACGGTACTCCCAGTGGAGAGATGCCAGAGAGGAGATCATTGTCATGGGTCCTGACAAATGTTCATCTTTGACAACCACCTCCTATTATGTGCGTTCTGTCTCCACGGGCAAGTTCTTTTTTACGGACGATGTGATCAAGCCGCCTGAGGATGCTCCTTTGGCTGTTCCAGATCTTCCCTATGAAGACCAGCCGGTCATCTACTTGGAGGAGCGGGGTGATCAACCAAATCCAGTCCCTTGGACGGGTGTTCCCACAAGACGACTTCGGGGCAAAACGACGGTCCCAGCCATTCAATCACTGTGCTACAGTGAGGGGGAGGGTGATGGTGATGTTTTGCCTGCTGGTTCTGGTTCTGACCTTTTTGCAGTTCCACCTCAACTTCAACCGTTTTTTGAGGGTGATGTTGGGTTGAAAGTGATGAAGCCAGCTGGACGTTGGGCACTGATTCAGACCAGACGTCTGCCAGCTCGTTGGCCGAAACCCCAACCCTGCAATCCGACTTTGACCATGTGGAGGAGGTTGGAGGTGGGGATGAGGAGGGGGCGCCTAAGAACCGGGCTGGTGGCTCATACCCGGTCGCCTCAAAAATGTCAGGGATTGCGGCCATTCGAGCGATGCATGGCAATGTCGCCAACTACATCAACGATGAAATGCAGCGTCTGGATGCGACGTCTGAGGAACAGGCGATGTGGATTGGGGCTTTGTCTGATGCCATCATGCTGAAGCTCAAGCTGGAAACCCAACTCCAAACGGCCCAGTGCAACCAACTGCAAGATGACCAGCTGAAGGTCGAACAAGAGTTCTTGGTGGCGAAGACTGTGAGTAATCAGGAGGTTTGGAATAACCTGGAAGATTGGAGTCCATCCATTCACAAGGAGTTCAATCAACTTGTCCACATCAAAAAGGCTGTTCGCCAGGTGACTAAGGATGAGCTGCGACAAATGGCTGATCAAATGGGTGTTGGCATTGAAACCCTGCCCGGCAAGATGGTTCATGTTCGAAAACCTGGTGGCGTCTACAAGACCAGGGCGGTCATCTGTGGGAATTATGCGGATGGCTCCCATGACAACCAAGACTACGACACCAGTACCTATGCTGGCGGTGTCGATGGCCAACAGGTACGAACGATGATCAAGCTGGGAGCCCTCAAGGGGTGGCTGTTGGGATCAACCGACATAGCCACGGCGTTTTTGAACGCGCCGAGAAGAGAATCCAAACGTTTGATCGCTATGGAGGTGCCAGCCATCTTTCGACGTCTTGGCCTTGCAGAAAGTCACCATATGTGGGTGGTGGAGAAGGCGTTATACGGATTAACGTCATCGCCACGTGATTGGGCGATCTATCGAGATGAGGAGCTCCCAAAGATGGTTTGGAAGCGTCGCCATCAAGATCAACCATTCACTGGCTCATTCCAGAAGACACCCGATGATAACATATGGCGAATGGTGGAGACGAATGATGTCACGGGGGAGCAGCACTGGGTAGGATTGATGTCCATCTACGTGGACGACTTGCTCTTTGCCGCCGAAAAAAGCTCCCTAGAAGCAGCAGCCAGGAGCATAGAAAATGTGTGGACTTTGTCACCCCTGGAGACGACAGAGGAGGGAAAGGTGATCAAGTATTGCGGGTTTGAGTTAGAAAAAGCTCCATGTGGGGATGGGTTCTTGGTGAGCCAGCGAAAGTATGAGAAGGAGATGTTGCAACGTTTTGGCATTGAGAAATCCACTGTGTTTCCGAACTTTCGGCTGACGGAGGAGGATGAGTTCCCGGGGGAGAACCTCAATCCAGTGGATATCAAAACTGCCCAATCAATGGCAGGAGCACTCCTTTGGCTCACAACCAGAACCCGACCCGACATTGCTCTGAGCGTTGCTGCGGCCTGCAGACTTACCACCAAAAATCCTTTGAAATCCATCGAGATCTCAACAGCTGTGATGAGTTACATCCATGGAGTTCAAGGTGGTCTTCACTATGCAGGGACGATCCCTGAAGATGATTGGGGCAAGCGACAACAACTGAAAGTGAAACGTCACGATCGTTTGCTTGAAGTTTTCTCTGACATCGCTTTTGGAGTGGGGAGTCGACATCGGAGTTTGCAAGGGCTGATTGTCTACTTCGCTGGATCTCCTGTGGCATGGGGGGCTTCACAACAACCCTTTGTCACGTACTCAACAGCCGAAGCCGAATTGGTTTCTTATGGAGAAGGGCTCAATGCAGGCCGTGCCATGTTGGCCATGATCTGCTCAATGCTGAATGAGCCTCCTCAATCTGTCGAGAAGATTTTGTATGGAGACAATGCAGCTGCGATCTCCCTGGCGCACGGTACTGGAACATCTTCATGGAGGACCAGACACCTCAGAGTCCGGGCATCTTTTCTCCGAGAAGCGCTGGATGGAGTGACGCCGGACGGCCTTTGGAAACTCTTCCATCTTCGAGGCACAGAACTAGTGGCTGATGGTCTTACAAAGCCTCTTTATGGCCAAGCTTTTGCCAGGTTTTTGCAAGACTTGGGGATGGAATCGCATGAAGTCGCATCAAATCCTTTGGAAGATGAACATCATGTATCTGGAGGTGGTGACAACAGTGTGGCCGTTCGAGCGTTGGTGCTGGGAAGCGCATTGCTTGCCACAGCGGAGGGAGCATCTGATGATCAACAAAACGATTCGAATCTCACCGTGCTTTGGTTGGTGGGTGTGACCTTGATGACGTTGGGGTCAATCTATCTTGGAAGACTTCTTCACGATGCTGGGAAGTTTTGTCTGAAAAGGTTGAGGACGTTGGAGGAGGTCGCAAAACGACTGGAAAGACAGGATGATGTTTCCGATGACGAGAGCGTCATAGTGATCTCAGGCGATGAAATCGAGTCTTCTACAACGATGACTGCAGAATCTGCCCCTGAGCAGGGCCTTCGAACTACGAGCACCAGACGAAGATCGGGATCTATGATGCGAAGGGATCAAACTACTTCCTGTGATTCCTCTTCACGTATGACATCACAGTCGGGCCATAGTACTGGCAAAGGATCGGGGAGCTCTATGTCCCGGAATACGCCTTCACGTTCGGGCTCCAGCACTGGTAAGGGATCTTCCAGCGCTACATCCTTGAGAACGACAACACGATCCGGCCCTGATGCATTGCGAACAGCGGGAAATCCTGCTGCTGCGGCTGCTGAAGCTTTGGTTGCTGACGAGAGCAGTGAGGGTGCTCTGGTGGTAGGCGACGTAGAAAGTGTAAGTAGTGCAGAAATTGGAAAGGGGGTATCCAAAGGATCAAATGTAGCCCGTGCTAACCCCTGGAACAGTTTTCAGCATGCATATAGAGGGAAGGGATTGACTTCGACGGTACTATCCAGAATGTACCATGGCCGTCAAAAGTCCAAAGACCCTTAAAATATGGTTTCACGATGCCTTGGGCCATCACGCAATTTTGTGCGTTGTGCATTTTGGCCTTTCTTTTGAAAACCCCAGCGTTTGCCAACCGGCAAAGGGGGAGTCCGTGAGACATTCCACAGGACAATTCATATCAAGGTGTCACGAACAGGCATTTGTGTTCGAAGATTGGGAAAAAGGTCCCTTTAGCGTTGAGACCAGAAATGATATTATATACCAATGCACCCCAACCAGTTTGCCATTGAATTTCATGTGAAAAAACATGTTCTATTTTTGCATAAATCCATGAGGATTTTGCTGACGTGTTGCGACTTGGAAATTTCTCCTTGTGGCCCTACCACCATTTAAGACCATATTCAGTGACAACATATCAGCTCACCAAGAACCACAGATACCTTGGATTCTTTGGATTTGATGAAGATGTTTTTTTTTCCACATGGTTCATCCACCATTTGGTGAGTTTCCTGCTGGTGCTAGTACCATTTTTTTTCTGGTGGGACTGAAGCAATCCAAGATACCCATAGCTTCATGTCGATTCCGGTAGGTTCTAGGCTTTGCTGATGATCAGATCAAGTTATCACTAATCCCATCCCCGAAAAATATATAGGTTGCACCAGTTTCACCCCCATTCTATGGTCGCAGTCATATGTGTACAGTTGTGTACATAATTCACCAACAAAAATTTTTTTCATATGAACGGGGGATGGGATTAATTATAGTTGCTCAGTCAGAAACCATTGTATTTTTTCCATAATTAAGATCCAATTAAGTCACCATGTTTGATGGTTGAACCGTTAAAGTATGTTAGACCATCAAAAAAAAATCAGGCGATGAGGCGCACTCCTGCGCAGCACATGGCCAATTTAAAGATTCGCGAATCAGGCGAGGAGGAAGGCTATGGCGACGAGTTCTGAGACGACGAATGCTTTTTGCGAACGTGACTCATCTCGTCTCGTGCTGCCAAGGAGGGTTCGAGTTCAGTTGTCATATTTTGGAGTGGATGGATCTTGTGCGCTTCATCATTAAATTGTGATGCATCTGATTTCGGCACTGAATCTGTGAATTGAACTGATTGAAGTCATCACATGTTCTTGACCCTCTTGGCAAAGCACGGTCTCATTTGCATGTTCATCTCTGGCAAGCACAAGAACGCATTTGTGTATGCCGGTGACTGTCGCATGTGCACCTGCTGGTCTACCAACAGATTTGCGAACTGCAAAGCACGGACAAAAAAGACCTCTAAAGAAGAGATCCTGAGCAATGCAAGACAGTATCTATTATGGATTGCTGTATATGACTGTATATGGTTTACCACCCTATTTATGTTGACCCTCCTTCTATTTTGTTTGTGAAAGTTCCTTGCTACATGATAAATTCAGGTATACACTCTACGCATAAACAGATTGACCACGCATTCTCATCATTCCCTCCATACACGCGCCCTTACATTTCCGCTGTGGGTTCACGCCTTACATACGAGGTGATCGTTCCCCCCTGATGATCCAACCATGATGATGGGAATCCCCTTGAATCAAACATCAGTAGAGATTATGGCAGAGTTGGTCAAGAAAAAAAAGATATTCCTTCAGGATGGAAATGCCTGAAAACCCATGAGTTCTTGCCGTTTTTACCAGCTTTTTACTTTTTAACTTGCACAAACTAGACCTGAATAGCACCCCACCCAAAATACAGGAGGAACTGACCCGTGCTTTTTTTGAATTCAGCATCGATTGTTACCACAGGGCAAATCCCACTCATGTCTCATGACAAAAAATTCACCACGACCAGGGTGGGCAGAGTATACCTCAATAGGTACCAACACCTTTTTAA
Source organism: Symbiodinium sp. clade C Y103 (assembly GCA_003297045.1). Taxonomy (NCBI): domain Eukaryota; class Dinophyceae; order Suessiales; family Symbiodiniaceae; genus Cladocopium; species Cladocopium sp. clade C. Next base: position 49,956 of record BGPT01002069.1, on the reverse strand, counting down.
ACCTGTTCATGACAACTTTCTCTGCACACTACTCACCGCTGCTGAAGACATTTCCAAAGCACATATTTTATGTACAAAGCGCAGGAAAGTTGATCTTTCCTCCACACAGACTTAGCTGTCATACTCGGGCGATCAACAGTCAGTCACAGCTTGAAAGCTTGGAGGCCATGAAAGATGGCACGGGGGATACGCTGCCAGCTTAGGTGAATAGATAATAGAGGAATATGAAACCACCAAGACTTCGCATCCCATTTTTTTTTTGAACGGAACCTTTACGGTAAAGATGCGTAAAAACAGGGGACATGCTGAACTGGGTTCGAAATCAATCTATTGAATGATGAATGCCCAGAAACCCAGTTCTATCAACCGTTGGGGTATATCCCATCTCCCTAACATTAAACACCTCATAAATGGTCTGAAATATGTCATTTCATCCCCTACATCCACCATGGTTTGTGTATTTTGATGTGAAAAGTGTAAGTGGTCAACAAACATTCATAAGATTTCATAACCATATTTATAAGCCAATTAAAAACATGGAACAACCCCACGAAAATCGGGGACTTCGTCTCTTCCATCCCGTTCAACGCGTTCACCGCGTTGCGGTGTCGCCGGTGTCGTGATGGCCATGGCGATGTCCTCAGTCCTGAGAGCCAGTGAGGAGCGATGAGTGGGGAGGATCCAGAGGTTTTTAATTCCATTGGGGGTGGGATTTGAATGGGACTTGGCCATATATTCTAGGAGTTTTGTGTAGATTTATATTATTTTATATTGATTATTTCGATTTGTTTGAACCATCAAAAAAAAGATATGTATATATATATATATCTATATATGCGGAGACTGTTGATAAATGATGCTTGGTCCAGGTTGATTCAATGATTAGTTCGGGGCATACTCATTATGAGCTATCAAGTAAGGATTACGACCATCAACTGGGAAATCCCATTAATAAACCAACCAGTTTTTCAAGGGCCGGCGTTGCAACACTGGGGCGAGAAATCACCACTACAGAACCACATCCGATTTGGTGGTGACTATCTCCATCTCAATTGGTGGTTCCCCTCTGGGAATCAGCTCCACGGCTTGCTGGAAAATCCCTCCATCTAGTTCGTTGAGTTCCCAAGCGAACTAAACCTCCATGGCCATCTTTGGTTTGCCAGAGAAGATCTGCTCCCAATGACTCCGTTGATCTTTGTGGAAACTTACCTTGATAATGTGCCCAATACACGGAAAAAAAGACACATCATCATGTATAGCACATTCACATACACTAGCATAGGTCCCCAGTTATGTTTGTTGGTTTAGTTTCACCCCATGAATACGTAACGTTCGTTACATCCCCGCAATCAGCCCGTTCACGTTCACGTTGCATCATTTGCGTCAACTTCACAATCGTTTTGGGGCCTCACCTGGTAGGCTATGTAGCATTCTATTCCCATCAAATATCCTTTGAAATCCCATGGATTATACGTGGAATCCCGTAAAATCCTTTAAATTCCTATGAATTCCAATTATATAAATCCCATGAAATCACCATATTTCTTGGGATATGCTCAGCACCTTCGTTGAGCTTCCCTGGCACAACGTTTGCACGTCACGACAGGAGCGTTCGGTCCAAAGTGGAAGTCACAGAGCCCAGGGGTGGTCCCAGCGTTGGATGCCCTCAATCCTGGTGATACCCTTTGGTATTGCCTAACAGTTTGCTAGTGAAAATGGCCATCGAAATAGTGGATTTTCCCTCAAAAAAAGGTGATTTTCCATAGTTCTGTAACAGTTTACCAGAGGGTACCCTTTGGTAATCAGCTCCATCTAGTAATCAGCTTCACGGCTGGCTGGAAAATCCCTGATTTAGTTCGAGGATTTTCCGAGCGAACTAAACCTCCCCATGTTTGATTACCAGAGGGTAATCCTGGTGACAACTTTAGTCTCCAGTAAGTTGACACAGCTATGAACATCACCATTTTTTAATAAGGTAAATCATCTATACAAAGACCATGTTCCATAGCTACGTTAGTTTACCCGAGGGTAAATTGTGGGATGGCTTCTGAAGGTCTTTGATTTCGCTTCACAAGAGGATTTCAAAGGATTCCAGATCCCAATCATCAAGTGAGCATTCAGAAACCAGCATCTTTGATTGGGATGAATTGCTTTCAACCAAATCATCAACACATCTGTTTGGTCGAAACCCAACTTTTATATTTCTTAAGTCATGTGAAATCCCATGGATTTTTGTGTTGGTGACATCCCAATTTGTGCTGAAATCGATGTCCCAGGTCCGACGCGACGTTCCCTGGCATTTGCTGGCCGCAAGGCCATGCTTGATGAGAGTTCCTGGGCCAAGTTGATGGGAATATTTCAGTGGCACCCTACCAGGTGAGGATATGAAAAAAAGACTAGTGATTTATGGTGATTCAAGGGTGATTTCATGGGATTTCATAGGGATCTAATGGAATTTGATAAAAACATCATAGTGATTTCATGGGATTCAATGCGGATTTTGTAGGATATCATGGGGGTATAACGGGATATCTTACTTGGAGGTGCAGGCGAGGGGTGAATCTGGGGCCAGTTATGACTGGAACTGCACCCCCAAAGTACCAGCTGGGGCTTTTCAGTTGTGTTACTGTTTGTTGGTTTAGTTTCACCCCATGAATATGATAGGTCTAACCCCCCAGTCAACCATAGAATTCACCAAGTCATTCGTGTCAACTTAGCTATCGTAAACGGGGACAAAAAACCTTTTAGATCGCTAATCTTAACTAGTTTTTTTGGGCTAGAACAATTGTCCTCATGGGGTTTGTAAATCAACTTGTAACGGGGTCTGCCCACCTTGTTGCTGTTTTAATTGTGTAGAATCAACCAGAATGGGACACTAGTGATACACAGCCGCCAATCAGATTTTCTGGTGTGTCTGAAAACGGGAAGTTCTTGTCGATTTCCCTTCAACCAGTTCACTGAGCCGCATATTTATTGGTTATATTTCCCATATTTAATTCTTCCCATGGCTGTAGTTTCTTGTAGATTTTCCCTTTAACCAATCCATATCAAAACACATATTTTGCTGTCAAATCTTCATTTTCTGTACTAAATCCGTGCCTTTGTTGATTTAGTTACTTAAAAACCAACCCAAAGACTCCAGAATTATTTGGGTGGTGAAATCAGCAGGAAACCTTATCTTTGGAGGCAAACACCATTGTTTCCTGTAGAGCTTCCCTGAAACCCATTATCATCGACCATCCCATGAATCCATCATGTTTCCTGATTAGCCCCCCCATGAAACCAATTGCTCGGATCTCATCGAACCATTGAAATCCATTAGATTTGCAGTAAATTTCTTGAATATACCGTCAAAAATCATCAAACGATGAACCATTCAACCGTGCAAATTTACCCTCCGGTAATCAAACGTGGCAATTGACAATCGCCCTATAAAAGGAGGTCTTTAGAATCTGGGATTTCCAGCAAACCATGTTTGATGACACAGCAGGGTAGCTATGGCAGCTATCACCATTTGAATGGAAATTTTCACGACTTTTTGAATGGACAAATCATCATGGCTGCTACGGGAATCATCAATAAATAAACCATTTTCCATATTTGGAGGATCATTCCACTTAGTAAGTGGTCAAGAACCATAGTTATAATCCATTTTGTAGATGGGATAACCCTACCTAGGGGACTTACTAATTGGGGTTAACAATCTCCGAGGTGGCCTTGATGGGGGTCTCGATGTGAGCCTCGATGAGCTGGATCCGTCCTTGCAAGACGGTGCCAAATATGGGCTGACGGAGGGAGGGCGGAGGTGAATCCCAAGGTGGCGAAGCTGGAAAATCGGAAAACTAACAAAAACATAGAAAATGTATGGATATTTCTGCATATTTCCATTATTTCCACTATACATGTATATAGAATTATATGGATATAGGTTTTAGTGGGAAAATCATGGAACTACAGCACTTTCCAGCAGCGTTTGGGTTTAACCATTTCCAAGCATTCAGAAGTGGACATCGCTCTGTTTTTGTGCAAACATGTTGATTTTTGTGTTACGAAATGGCGATGCTTGCGATTTTGGGATGGAATTTCGAGTTCGTTGGCTCCCTGTTCCTTTTATTGATCTTGCAACCTCCATTCTCTGTTGAATTTCCCCCAAGTTTATATCTGTCTTATGGTACCCGACTTCACAAGTCTGGCACAGTCTGGCCATGATGTCCGAATACCGGCCTTGGGAAACAGGCCATCGGGTGGCCTACGATCGAGAAGTTCCCTTTGAGCTGCGTGTGCAGGCGGAAAATCACAGTGATGGGACTCATGGCGTCTGCTAATGGGGGCACGCCAATAGCTGGATGGTTTATTTCATGGAACATCCGAAAATAACATGGATGATTGGGGGTACACCTATTTTAGGAAACCTCTAAATGGCACCGTTATGAAAAATGAAAGATAAGATTGATCATGGCCAGGAGGACATTTTTTCGGTAGAAGATGTAGTCATTAAAATTACCAATTGAATATGATAATGATTTCGTTTTACTTGTAGATTGTAGATTATACGAAATCATGGGGATTTACAAACCAGAATCTTATAAAATCTAATAAGATATACAATCAAGCAATAGGATAGGGGTTTGATCAGAATCATCAGGGGTTTCACCATGACCGGAGAGCATTTGGCTGGTGCTTTCACATCCTTGTACTCGGAGGATCCTCCGAAACGGTCCTTGTAAGTGGTTCATAAGCCTATAGAATGATCGAGTTCGTACTCGATTCCTGGGGTTATCCCATTTTTCTTAAGTGGCTCAGCACCGCTGGACAGGCCAAAATCCCATTATAATCCCACTCTTAACGGTGTTACCACATGTTGCCAATAGTTACCACATGTTATGCAGGATTTTGTCCATCCGCAGTATCATTTGCAGATGCTTCATGCTCATTTTTGGTCATACTGGAGATGGTTTATAACATGATACAGTTTCCAATGCCAAGACGGCCACGAAATTAATGAGATGACAACCGTGGCGGAAAATCTGTTCAGTCTCATAAGCGTGTCACTGGCTGATCAGTCCAGGGAGCAGACATCATTCGCTTGACAGTAAAATGCATGCAACCTGACATCACTCGGTGTCTACCCTCTGGCAACAGTTTGCTATTGAAACTGGCCATTTAGTTCCATGATTTACATATAAACATGGTGATTTTCCATAACTATGGTAGTTTACCCGTCGGTTAGGAAATCATTTTGTTTGTAGTGTCAGTGTCAACCAGAAGTTCAAAAACACGAGCGATGTCAGGAGTTACCACAATTCTAATTCCACTTTTTGTGTCTTTTAGTTCGCTTTTAATGTGCAACCAAATCGGTTCGTCCTCAACACGATATGAAGATACCACAGGATGTATGTAGAGAATGGTATGGTCCGTATCCTCCCATAAACTCACATAGCTCTCAAAAAGGGCCGTAGCCGTAGCCTCAACAAACATAATCATAGCTATGGACAATGGCGCATCTATAGTCACTGGATTGGTTTAAGGGAAAATTTACAGGAGACCTCTATATTTCATGGGGAAAACCATGGTTTCCGGTTAAGATTTCCCCTTGAACCAATCTGACATAGATGACTTACCGATTGAACGTGCGAGAAATTCCTGCTTCAGGACGCTGATGCTCGCCCCCAGGACACGGTTGATCTGCATGAGATGTCAATGACCAACTTGTGTCAACCCTGGATTCATGAAGCCCAAATGGCTGTTTAATTGGGGTACCATTTAAGTATTAGATTATGACTATTGGGGGGATTACCCCCCCCCTTATTAATAAACCGTGGTTTATTAATCAGGGGTTGACATGAATATGATATTCGCGATGATTTGGGTTTGTCCAACACTGGGTGATACTTCAATTTGCCGCCATGGAACCGAGAACTTGAGGATCAAGCATGAGATGTTGGGGGTTAAGAACCCTGTTCTTGGAGCATGAGGACCCTGTAACAAAGATGCAGATGTTCTTACATTCAAAAAGCACTGTGGTTTGTACCCAAGAATGCAGATCCAATTGTCGTATCCAATACAGCATTTATAGACAATTTATTGGGTCGCAATATCTAAGTGCTCAAACATGGCAGTACAATGTGAACATTAGATGACCTAAGTTAAGAAGAACGCACCAGTAAAGGGGCTAAAGAAATGGGACCCAGATCTATCATTCCAGCTGGGTGTAGCCAGAGCAGGGGACCATACCCACGGATTGGCACACCTCTGGGTTTGTTACTTTGGTGGTTCCATTTTTTCAAAGCAGTTCATTTCACTTTTGACAGGTATTCCGGTATTCCTGGATTTGCTGAAGATGTTTTTTTTTGCCAAATGGACATCCACAACTTGGGGAGTCTATAGGGAATCTTTTTTAATTTTTCTGGCTCCCCAATTCTATATTTTTTTATGGCTCCCACTAGGCAAATTCAAATCTTTGCCCAATTCATCAGTAAAATGGCCAGCTTCGAATCATTGGAAGGTCTCTGGACAAAAGTAATCTATGGGATTTTGGGGTACTCTATCTCCAATGATCAATAGAATCCTGGCTAATCAATTCTTGGGGTGGGGTCGAGGATGGGATAATGGATTTATTCACCGCTGAGGGTCTCTCAGTTTTGGATAAATCAAGCGCAACAGTTGAGAGAACAGGCGGTAAGCCCAAAGGCAAAAGCATTTTTTTGGATCTGCGATCACCCCAAATCCTTTGCGCTATCTACATATACCATTCTATATCAATATATAGATCGTTAATGGATGTGTTTTGCGAATCTATTGCAACACAAACAACTGAATGACAACTCATTAGAAATCATGGCTGTGTCTGAAAATAAACTGTCTTCCCCCCCAACATTTCCATGTTGAATCAACGTTCATCATCATTTAGCCCGTCTAAAACCCATCACTTTCCCCATGATTTCCCGACGAATCTCGCTCGTCGCTTTAGGAGGTGGGCACACTGGAGGTGGGGTCACCGTTGGCCATGGAGGTTTCGTTCGCCGGGAAAATCATCGAAATTAAATGGTGGATTTTCCAGCCACGTTTGAGTACCAGAGGGTAAGTTGGTTTATAGCTTCAGTACCTAGGGTTTATGGTAGATATATCTATAGTGTACATGATTTGTTTTTTTTGAACCATTCTGGATTATTGGAACATTTTCAACATTGTAGCCATTCAGGAATTTTAAGCCGACAATTTCTGGATATCTAGCGTAATATGATTTGGACATGCTTTCATGGCTGGGGGTGCCTTCTGTGCCATGTCAGATTTAAGAGAGATTCTCTGGTTGGCTGCGGCCACGGCAAAAAAATGTTCTGCAACTTGGGGTTGACAGCCATTGCAAATCCAAGTGGGAAAATCATCTATCGGAATCTATCGAATCTATCAATGGATACTCATGGGAGATTTCCAAGTGCCTCACTACTGTAGATTGCCAGAACAGAATCGTTGGAAAGAATGTGTCAACGTCAATGATGTCCCTGATTGATTCATTGGGGGGTGCCCCCTGTAGTGACAATCTGGTACTAGAATATACGACCTCATTGCAGGCCTCACCATCTGTGCGGATTTTTTGCACCCGTCCAGAATTGACACACTCCACTGGAAATCCACTACTTGGGAATCTCTAGACATGCAAGAAACGGATCCTGGTTCAAGTTCAACATGTTTTTCACCGAGGAAATCAGGGATTTCATGGAGGACAGAAAAAACCTACGGGAACCATGCTGTTTGCCCTGCAAATCTCGGGTTTTCCCATGGTTTGGCGCCGCTGTTTCAGGCGATCCGCTGCAAGATCTTAGCTTTAGGAGACGACCTGAACCCTCAGCACTGTAGGCGGCCTGGAGAGGGGATGGCTCGGGGACCCCAGAACAAAGGTCCGTGAAATCATAGGGCAAATGATGAGGAGCCAGAATCTCAGAAGATTTCAAAGATTTCGATGGTTTTTTTGGGGGTTCCTCCATCATTTTCAAAGAAATTTCGTTGGCCAACTGTGGTAGTTTGTGTGGTTTGGTACATGCTGTATGCTGTGGCGGGAGATGGCTGTTTACCGGTCGCACCCTGATGGATCATGCAGTTGGGATTGATGACCATGGTGACTTGGGGATCCTCCATTTTGGGAACCCTCCCAATATTGAATCCAAAATGATCCAGCCACATTAAGGATAAGATGGGTGACATTGAAACAAGAATGGGTACAGAAAGTGAATACGAATGGATATCTATCCACCAATGGAAGGGGTGGTATCAGCAACACGCGATGCAAGCGACCAGGACGAGGTGTTCATCAAGAAGCAGTGAGATTTGGTACTGATATAGATGATATAGCCAGTCGTAAGACGAACATCATGTGGGTCTGTCTGAAAATGGTGTATACCGAGTGTATAGCACCTAAATGGCCATTTAATATGGAAAATGATCAATAACCAATGGATTTAGAGGTACCATATTTTCAGACAAACCCATGTGCATGTAATACCAAGTTGTTTGGATATTGGGAGGTATGACCAACAACTGTTGGCAACATGTCACCAAAAAGGAGGGTTTGACGAAGACATACCCAGCAACGATTGGCATAACACGGTTCTTTGGGAACATGTCAGTCATGTCAATGTAAGGCACGTTATGACCTAAGCTGAACTGTGGCAACTGCTGCTGAATTCGTGCCTCATATATATAGATCCGAACACCCTCTGGAAATCTAATAGAGACATGGAAATGGTCATGTTGAATCATGTACATGGCTATGTTAACTTCCCAGAGGGTATTATAATCCTTCCGCCATACACGGGGGCCAGCAGTGCTGGAAGGTTTCAAGTTCCCCAAGAAAGTCTATATACTTTGTTCGTTTCCAGTTTCCGCCTTGGAGGTTTCCTAAGTCATAGGAGTACCCCCAGTTATCCCAGTCATTCGACCATGACAAAGGTATTGAAACAATCATGGTGACGACTGGGGATCCCCCATGACTTCTGGTCAACCCCCCCCAGCACCTGGGTGTAGAACTCGCTCGCGGCCACGCCAGGTTTGAAGTCACCAGCGAAAACGATCTCTTTTTTCATTTCACCCATAGCGTGGACGAGAACACTTTCCGCGAGATGCAGGCAGAGCTGCGGGGGTCTGGAGCTGTTGGAAACTGGGCGGGGTTAGTGGATTGAAAAAAATGGCAGACCTCCTGAAAGCACCAGACTTCGTCGATTTTCGGGAATCTCAGCTTTTTTTGGTTGCGGGGGGCGATAGAAATTACAGAAATGGTATCCTTCGAAATCCAATACAATAGTTTATCATCATTTACCACCTGAAACTTAGGATGATGGGTATATCGGTATACCCCACGGACAAAGCAACGTCTGCTGATGGAGACTACTGGGGACCTCTGAAATTGTTGAGAGGTCTTGCATTTTTTCAACGATGTTTGAGATGATGATTGAGAAGTGATCAAATGGTCAATTTGCAGGACAAGCCTAGGTGGTAATCTGATGCTTTCTGCAGAATTTGCCTTAAAATCAACTCAAGGATTGTTGAGAGTCATTGAATATCCCATTGGAAGACAAATTAGCTTTATTGAAGCTTGAATTGCCACAGTATTACATGGGTTAGGCTGAAAATGGGGTATACGATGGTGTATGGTAAGTAGGGACCATTATTTTCTCAACTAAGGGTTGAATGGGGAACCTGATTCTCGGAAGCATGGTGGAAGCATGATTTATTTCCCATCAGAGAAATGCTCATGGCCTCCATAAATTGGGGTTTTGCTAAACCCATCAACAGCCGAATCCCATTCATCATACCAGAATACCCAGGGGACCCTTTAATCAATCCCATGCAACGCGACCATGACACCAATACAAGGTGGTGCCCCCGGCGTTGTAAGTTGGTTTCTAAAACCATCTCAAATCATCTGAGTAGGGTTCTGACTAGCATAAACCCAATTTAAGCCACCCATCTAAGTGCGATTCTGAGTAGCACAACATGTGGTTATATGAGTCATAAACCGACCATAACCAAACTGGGGGGCACCAAAATCTTCAAGCTGACCCTGTTTCGAGGAGAAGCAAAAACTGATGATTGACTTTTCGGACTATGTTCGAGAGCCCAAGGGGCCGAGATCACTGCTTGACTGGTGCTAGAAATGATGGTTGTATATGGGTGTTTTTCATAAATAGGGTATCCCCAAAATGGATGGTTTAAAATGGAAGATCCTTCTAAAATGGATGATTTAGAGGTAGCCCCATTTATGTCCTTAAACCTGGGGAATGGGCCCACCCAATGGATGATATGGCAATTGAAGAATCATCCCAGAAGTCGTATCCCCTCCGGTGACCCATACGTCATCCCCAGTGGGAATGGGAAATCTATGGAAATCTCCTATCTTTATGCAGCTTCTTGAACTTCAATATGAATTGGTTGCCATCATACTTAATATGGAACTTGTTGTCATTGCAATATAACATCCACATTGCAACATCATCCAAATCATAAACCAGAACTAACCCGAACTTTGCAATCATCGCTCAAGCTTGGCCCGGATTTCATTAGCTACACATCTTTAAGCCATCATAAACTCTAACATTCAATAAATACTAACTCCACATTGAAAATTATCAGTCATCCTAGCTCTATGTTGCTCATCATTAACATCTTCAACTCCGCCATAAGGTCATGACATCCCCTTGAGGGTCCCATAAAATCACCATGATATCAACATGAACATCCCATGAAGCGCCATGAATATCCCATTCTGGTTGGTTTATATCCCAGAAAACCCTCTGGTTATTTAACACAATGGTAATGGCCTCCATAAGTAATATCCAATAGCCTCCCAAAGTTGGGTTTTCATCTTATATTCCACACAATGATGAATCATAAACCGCACCTTTTGACGTTTCGTGGCTTCCCCAAAAAGGGCGCCACAAAGGAGACGTGTCTTGTCTAAGGTGACCGTGATCATCAAGATGCTCAACAACTGCATCAAGGTGCGGAGATTGTCCCAGAAATCGTACGTGGTTAAAGACCACAGTTGTAACTCATCTCACTATAAATGGGTTTGTCTGAAACTGTCGTGTACCTCTAAATCCATTGGTTCATCCTCATTATCCTAAAATGAAGTAGCTATAATTGGGGGTTCGGTTAATCCCCTATTTTCAGACAAACGCAAATGGGATAAGCCACGAATCAGGGAATTGCGATCACCAGGATTATTGATCACTTTCTAAGTGGGATGATTGATCCTCCAAGGAACCAACGATGGTAGGATAGGAATGGCATTTCAATGGCATAGAATGGATTATGGTGGTGATTTCAGCAACACGAATTGGCGTTCACGAACAAACATGGTGGAAACTGATCATCAACCAGTGTTTTCTATGTCAATAGCTAGGGTAATAACCCAGTTATCTTTGTTGGTTTAGTTTGTCCACATGAACTAAATAAAAACTACAGTTCTATCACCCGCAAATCATAGTTGATTACAGGAACCACGTTTTTCGTGTCGACTTGGCCATGGTTGGGGTGCCTCACCTTGTAGGTATAATGATTTTCAAACTGTGTTTTCTTTTTCTAGGCTACCCCCAATTCCAAAGAGCATATCATATCATATCATCATGTCTTTCATTAAACATGGCATTTCTTGGGCTATACACCATTTCTAGAGAAACCCAAAACTAAAATACTTGGAGGTTTCCATAAATGGGGGTACCCCCAAATCATCCTTTTGTTTTTAGCGATTTTCCATGAAATAAACCAACCAGCTATTGGGGATCCTCCATGACTATGGAAAGCCTCACTTGACTGAGAATTGAACCTTGCAGCTTCGCAGGAGCCCCAAAGCTTCCTGGCGGTCTTCGTGATGCAACGCGACGGCCAAGCGCGCTTGGACTTCATCCAAAACATGGTGCGGTGGCCTTGGTGGAGGATTTCACCAGGATTTCAATGGCGGATTTCAACAGTTAAACCTGGTGATTTCAGCAGTAGAATTTGGGAGTTAGAGGTAAACATGGAGATCTAAGCAGTAGAATTTCTGGATTTCAAGGTAAAGTGGTGACTTACGCATTGAAAAATGGGAGTTCAGCAGCAAAACGGGGACAGGCACATGATGCAAAATAGCGAAACAAGACAGTCATGTTCATCCATTTGTCACTGGCCAGCAAGTGGGTTTAGTTTACCCAGCTGTAAATAGGATAAGCCGAGTTAGGGGGCAGCAAATCCAGCAGACGGTTCTGCTTTTGGAGGTTTTACCCACCGGGTTTGATGGGAACTGATGCAATGAAGGCTGAAGTGGCTGTGTCAAAAATGGGACATGGCCCCTCCGTCGCCATTGAAGGGCAACATAATGATCAACCATAAATTAATGGGCAACGGAATGATCAACCATGAACATGGGGGGTACCATGTTTTCAACCGACCATTTGGCGTGATGAGTAGTTTTTCGGTTATTCTCACTGGGGACTCCAGATTGCAAATCTCGATGGCAGTTTTAAGGCGGTTTTAACCATTGATCATCTGTGAGTCACTGACTTGGAATCAAGTCATGACTCACACCAATGCTGTAAGTTTGAATCAGTAAAGTTGTAGCACTGTTCTTTTATATGTTAAACCATCCAGTTCGACCTTGAAACTCCAGCCGTATTTTCATTCGCTGACTGTGCTCACTTTACAAGGTGGGGCCCCATAGTTGCGTTTGTTGTTTTGTAACTTCCAAAAATAGTATATAATGTTTCTAGCATCAGTCCTAGCCCTCTGAACTAAACCACCTTCGCTAACAACTGCACCACGGGCAGCACTGTAGGAGTACAAGTTTGTGGAGCTACTTTCGCTCAGCTTCGACGCTTCTCCAGAAGAGGCCAGGTCGCTGGAGGAGCTGGGATTTTTCTGGCTGATGTTCAGCATCTCCCCAAAAGGAACAGAAGGTGAAAAACTTACCAGAAAGGAACAAAAAGGACTTTTTCGGAAGTTGCTATATTTAGGAATCGTTGAACTTAGCTTGTTGGAAGGCTGGTTTTCAAGTTCTGAAACATCAAGAGCAATAAAAACCAAGAAAAAACAAGGTGGGATTTTCTATGATGTGGTGTGTGTGTATATATAATATATATAATACATATACATTTGATGTAGTATACATATTATGTAATATATATTTAGTATAAGTAAATGTAACATATATATATGTATATAATATATATGTATATTAAAAAATACATATTATATGTATTTTGTAATATGTAATATGTAATATGTAATATGTAATATGTAATATGTAATATGTAATATGTAATACATACATACATACATACATACATACATACATACATACATACATACATTACATACATACATACATACATACATACATACATACATACATACATACATACATACATACATACATACATACATACATACATACATACATACATATATAGTACGTAGTATATGTTACATATGTATAGTACGTAGCATACCATATATATATATATACTCAGAATACATATATATATATAGATTACATATGTATATATGTTTTTAATATGATATTGTAATATTTTGTAACATATTATGTAAAACATTTCTGAATTTGAGTTGTTGCAAATGCGGAGATCACTTCTGAAAAAGCAATGCAAACGAACCTAGCGATGGGAGACACAGTCAACATTGTCCAGCTAAAAATGAGGATATCAAGATTCTTTATCAAGTCAAGTTTGGGATTCCGCCAACTACCCACCAGCTATCCATCTTAAATGATCTGGATCGATTTTGGGTATCTCGTTCTTTGGTATCATCCAGTTATCCCATAGCCCTTCGATTCAGGTGGTGAGACAGCAAATCACCTTCCGGTACAACAGTGTCAAAGGCCCAGCGGCGGCGCTGGGAGGGGCTGGCTCGGGAAGGTAGTACAAAATTGACGCAAAGAACTTGCTTAACTATACTCTCTGGTAAACTCACATAGCTATTGAAAATCACCATTTCTAATAGGTAAATACACCATAAATTGTCCATTTTCAATAGCTATTGTTAAATTACCAGAGGGTATATGGTTTATGGTACAGAATGTATAGTTGCTGTAGATGGGTTTATAAAGCAATTGTTTTGTTTCGCAGGAGATGTCATCCAATATGGCTGTGGGTCAAAACCCTGATGCCCTTGTTTTTTTTTTTTGGTTAATGGCTAATTCTCACTTTTTCTTGGTGATATCAGTTAGTTCTATCATTGGATTGGTTAAAGGGAAAATCTACAGGAAACCATGGTTTTTACCATCAAATATAGAGGTTTCCTGTAAATTTTCCCTTAAACCAATCCAGTGATTATATCAGCATTTTTGTTGGTGAAATCCCGGTTCGCTGGCGCTTCCAAGCCTCCGTCACCTCCGTTCGATTCCCACGGCCTTAGTCAGGCCGACTCGCCTTGATGCAGTCCAAACTGCACGACATGAGCGCGTTGGTCAAGGCAGATCTTCAGGGCAAAGATGGGGGATTCATGGTGATACTGTGGATGGTGATAGAATTTTTTGCATAGTCTTGGATGGTTGAAACCTGCTAAATAGTGGGATAAATCACCTATCAACTGGTGCGGGATTTCTTCATATTTCTTCCATCCACAGTATCATGGCAATTCATGTCAATGTTAATAGGATAGTGATGGTATATTAATGATTAAATGTTGATGTTAATGGACTACGAACGGTTTAATGGTGATTAACATTAAATGGCAAGTTGTATTGGGATGTATATCACCGATTTGATATTAGGAACAATCCGGGGAATTGAACCAACAAGACAAGGTAAAACCAACCATAACGGGTATCTGAATGGGATATTAATGGTATATTAGTGGCATACTAATGGTATACACCACCAGGACAAAAGTTTTTCCTCTTGGGCTTTCCAACACCCTTTCCCCATAGACTCCTACCAAAGAAATTTCTGTTTGGGTCGCGGACCGCGAATCGCATTCGTTCCCTTTCAAAGAGTTTTGATTTTAAACGGCTAGTAAGTTCGATCCACCACGCAGGCCACGCGAAATGGCCCTCGGAATCAAAGCATAGATTCGCAAAAAGATATGCATTGCTTTGCTCTAAGACAGCGGACGGGAAAAATTCTTTCGTCCTAGTGAAGTAATATTGGTATGTTACTCGTATATCATCATTCCAAAAATATCCTCATTAAAAATCCCAGCGGTAATAATATGAATCTCAATCTGCCCATTAACACTGTGTTTTTAACATGGATATTCATGGGATGATAACACAATAAATAACATCTTTTCCTTTTGATGATGATGTCATGGAAATAACTAATTTACATGTAGTGGGAATATACTTGGACATATGATGGTTTACAGAATCAGTGATGGACGAGTGGATCCCCACTCAATGGTTTATACAATTGGTGACATCATGGATGTGATGGGCAAACAATGGGATACCCTCTGGCAATCAAACATGGCAATGGAACATCCACCATTTTTTGAGGGGATTTTCCCATTAAAACCTCCATTTATCGGGGATTTCCAATTGCCATGTTTGATGACACCGGAAGGTATCACCAATTTGGGGTTTCCATTTTTTCCTTGAAATCATTGAAATTTGAGGTATAAAATACCCCGGGGGCTTAACCATCAACATGACTTTTTTGGGAAGACCCCAAAATATCGCGGTTGAGAAATTTAAAAACATCATTTTCCCCAGAACAAAATGCATTGTTTGGACAGAACCAAATTAAGGAATCACTGGAATGAAATAAGATTGACTTGGCTGGTAGGATCCAAATTGTGTTGTGCTGGCTGAAAGGTATCAAAACCTACTCAGTGTCGATCTATGATTCTTTCCGAAGTTCCCTATGGGTGCCTCAAAATCGTTTTGCATTTGCAAGAGAATCCTGAAAGGGGTTGCATTGATTCTTAGGAGTAAAAGAGGCGAAACATGTTGTATATACATATGCATACATATATGTATGCGTATGTCCACAGCACATATGGAGGTTTCCCAAAGTAGGGGTACCCAAAATCATCCAAGATTATACCATTTTACTATTGAAACCCATTTTGAGGTACCGCCATTTGAGGAAACCTCCATATGTGTATATATACTTTCATTTGTACCCAGGAACGAAAAAATGGATTTTGGCAAAAACTTCTTTCACCTGCTGTGGCCAGGTGAAAAATCCTTCGCTTCTGCTGCAGTTGCAGAATCAGAAGGTGATAGATCTATGGGACTATCTGGTTGTGTGTCGATAGAAACACAAATGTGGTGGTTTTATCCACCATCATTTGGAGATATGATGGGGATATATGGGGATATGTACAACAATATGGGAACATGGAAAAAATCAGTTTGGCTTTAATGGAAATAGATTGGGGATATAAGCTAAGCAAATATTAAAAATGGGATTGAAGCAAGACATACTCAAGGGTTGCAGGTCCAGATGTAAGTGGATATATAAGTATTATATAAGCATAGTTAGAGGGATTATGTCCCAACTTACAGGGCTTAGAATCTTATGGTTATACCCAGGAAAGTCGTCCCTGGCCTGTACCCTGATGGGCAATGGTGACAGTGTGGACAAATCATGTTGATCTCATAGTGCAAGCAATATGACGGACCCTGAGTTGGCTGGGTGTGTGTGAAAATGGTGGGTTTATAATGTAAGTCCATCAATCCCATAAAATCACAGTTGTTCAATTATATAATACAATTGAACAACAGTGATTTTATATGATTTTATTATTTTTATGTAACTGATGCAAATGTAAACTATCTGAACACGAGGTATATTACGAACTTAACAAAAATCCATACCCGACGTAACTGAACACACAAGGTACAAAAACTATCTGGTTGAATATATAACCAACTATTTGAACACGGTATATTCCTCCAATTTATGGCATTTTTAAAGGGAAACTGCTGATTGACCAATGGATTTGGGGAGCAATTCTCACCTTTCTGACTGGTACCCTCTGGTAGTCATGGCAATCGAGAATCTTCACGTTTCCGTTCCATCAATCGATCTAAATGGGAGATTTTCCGTTGCTAGGTTGGATTGTTGGAGAGTTAAGGGATAGATTAATCCTGGCAGGGCAGTTTTGAGGTACCAAGGTATCATGCGTTCATTTCTGCCTGAACTCCTTTGGTGCATTCAGTTGTAAGTTGCCAAGTTACGGTAAGTAGGCCAGCAACCTTTTGCAGTGAATTCTCCCCCACTTTCCAGTCACACGTAGGGCTAAGTTTCCTATCTTCGGAGCAGAAAGGGAATGGCAAAAGATTAAGGATCCACATGAATTTTCATATATTTTTCAGGTGTACTACCTTAAACGTCAATTCTGGGGATTAGACAAGTATTATCCTAGTGAGAGACTGCTAAAAGCTATTGGTTATTGACCCACCAAATCAGAATAGACACCCATCTGTTGATCGAAATTATGACAACCATCTTCCGAACTTGGAATCCATAAGTGGCTACCCATGTCCATTCGCAACTGCGGAACTGCGTCAGCATGGAGACAACATCTCTCCCAGGAAACACATTTGACCCATATCTATGGTTTGATTGACAGTCATAATTTGCTTGTCAGATCATGTCAAACCCCATCAAACTCCTATATTTTGTTGGCCCTTTACCATCCTAATTCTGTGGTATTCTTGGGTTTAAATGGTTAGAACATGTTAGAACTCCATTTGTGTTGCTTGTCACGACCATTTTTCTCAAGTTCAACATACTTAAACCATCCAAGTTTCGTGGTTCATTTCGGTCCCTCAACTTCCAGGCGTCCGGAGCCAGGGCTGCGCCGAAGCGTTGAGGGGTGCCAGATCGCAGGATCCAGGATTTTAGCATGGACCATAGGGCTCAACTATGGATTTCATGGGGGGGGTTTCCTTGGAAATCTAGTGATTTTCATGGGATTTTCATGGTAAACCCTAAACATTTCATAGTGATATTCAAGGGAATGTGATGGGATATTGAAGGATATGGAACCAACATGACGTAGGGGGTGTTTGAAAAGGTGCTATCCACAAGACTTTTGGGTACTCTTGTTTTCTCTAACAAAGAAACATAGATGTGGAAAACCGATGGTTTCCCCTGGAAAATGACCCAGACATGGTGGATGTTCCATATGGATCTTATGAGGTAATCTGATTAAACTTGACATGTAGCAGTGGTCTATTCATTTTGAGTCCCCTAACTGGGAGTGCTGTGGATGTATTTCATCATATTTCACCATATATATATATATATAAATATATATTATTACGGCTTATGAACCAACTTTTGGAGGTTATTGCCATGACTCATAAGAAACCCCGGCATATTGATCATGACAATTCACCCATTAACGCCCATCTATATGTATACTCCTTGATCCATAACTGAAAAACATGTGTGTATCCAAATTATATTGGAATAAATTCTGATTACATGAACTGGGTATACACAAATCCAAACCTCATTCTGGGGTTTACCACATCATTACCTCTGACATCCCCAGGGGATGTTTGGCACCCCTCCTCTGCTAAAATTCTCTCGGCATTGCCGGAATTCATTCCAAGGCGCCATCCAAGGTATTTTTCCCCAGAGTTTCCCCATGAAAACCAACCGATAGGTGGACAAGAATAAATAGTGTACCAACAGGCCCCTCGATTTTTCTTGAAAAAGGACACAATCTTGATCACACTGGTGAATCATCATTCTGATTGTCAAAATGCCCCCCGTGTTCAGACATACCCAGATTT
The DNA here is from genome assembly GCA_003297045.1 of Symbiodinium sp. clade C Y103. NCBI lineage: Eukaryota > Dinophyceae > Suessiales > Symbiodiniaceae > Cladocopium > Cladocopium sp. clade C. The sequence goes on along the minus strand of BGPT01002069.1, from coordinate 31,214 downwards.
CGATAATGGGAAAATTGAGACCGGAAACCCTGATACCTTGTGGCAAAACCATGGTTTCAACTGTAGATTTTCCCACCAATCTATTCGACTCTTCGTCCACACAGAGGTTCAATTTGTTGTGCGTTTCTCCTGAAATTCAGGACACATCCAATCAGAAACAGCAACACAACACCTGCGAAATATTGATTCAAAATCCCAACCTTCCAGCTGCATTGTGGTCGATAGACTTCTCCATTCTTTTCGATATCTTTTGCAAACCTGTGCGCTGAATGAAGGAGTCCTTTCGGGAGGAAAGCCTTTGCACGTATAGTAGGAGTGTCATTCGCATTTCTGGTCTTGCGTGGCGAAAATGTATGAACATGTAACATGCAACCCAAAATTGTTGTGATTTTCAATGGGAAAATCATCTTCCAAATCCACCAACATGGCTTCCCATATTAAAATTGGGACATGTTTCGTAGTGTTTTCCCGTTTTCAACAAAGTTGGAACACCAGGTATAAAATTCTTGTAAGACTGGGACATTTTGAAAATTCTTGTGAGAAGAGTTGGATAATCCTCATTAAATCACCATAAGATCCCTATTGGACCCCAACAAAAACCAATGAAGATATGGAGAGCGCCTTGAAATTCGTACTAGCACGGTTTGCCTGGCTGAGCCGCCGGGAGAGGGTTGGAGCGAAGCAGCGGAGCATCGAGAAACGTATCTGACTCTGTGATGACCGAGAAAAAAGGTGGGAATAAAGATGCAATGTGGGACCCCCAAACGATAGCTAAGTTGGTGAACATAACTCCAATAACTATGGCTTATGGTACTTACAACTATAGGTAATGGGGTTTATAAACCAACTTAGCTATCTAGGGGGCCCTACATTGTGGGAATGAATCAACAACCATGGGACTGTAGGAAAAATCATGGGATATTTATTATTCAACAAAAGGGAAACTCAGAAAGCTTCACCTGTCATTTCCGTCCCAGATGAATGGATTATATTTTCGATTGTTACATAAGGGAAATCATCCAGCAAGAAACATTTCAGGTTGGTGAATTATGATGAAATTCAGCTAGATCACCACTTGGAGGATCATCCCACGTAGGAAGTCCCCAATTTCCGGGGTTATCCCATTTTAACTGGCTCATAAATATGATGATTGTTAGCCATTTAAGATCGGTGGGACGACCAAGTACTGGGCATGTTCGACTGGGACATGGATCAACACCACTGCGAGATCAGCCATGAGTCGCTTCATGTTGCTTCAACCCCGCAGCTGAAAACTCCACGCGTCAGAGTCGCGGGGTTTGACAAAACAAGGGCGGTGGGATTTTACAGTTAAAGCCCTGGAAACCGGTTATTTTTATGGTGATAAAAGGGGTTATTATCCCATAAATGGGATGACTTACTGACTTAAAGGGTCGTAACTGTAGAGAACATCGAATTTCAATGTTTTGTTGGATGTTTCTCAAAAGTCAGAAATTCGTCCTAATCAAACCCATGATATCCAAAAATAGGGATCAAAATTTGGGATGTTAATCTCATTCCTATGAAACAAGACTCTTGGTTTGAGTTTGTCCAAAAACGGGGGGACACTATCAATTCATGATCACAGTTATCAGACTTTCTCCAACCAACTATAGGTAAGTTACAGCCTCAAGGGGGACACTTGGCAACTTTACCTCTTTACATGTGGGAACCCCACCATTTCTCGATCATGTCCTGTGGGAAACCATGGGCTTTCCACATCTTTTTGTTCTCCCCTCAAATGTTTGTCAGAATCTGGGCTTTGTAGATCATTTTCCTTCGTTTTCCCCAGGTTTTTCCCCAGGGTTTTCCACATCTCTTAGTTCCCCCGTCGATTACCAGGGTAATCGAAATAAAGCGACGCCCAGGCCTCTTGCAGTCACTGTCGTTGGATGGGCCAATGTCAGCCCTTCAAGGTTGGTTGGGAGACCTTTTCGATGTGGAAAAGCCATGGGGAAATGGGTTAATCAATGGGAAAATCAAAGGGAAAATTTACAGGAAACCATGGTTTTAACCACCAATTCTAGGTGTTTCCTGTAGATTTTCCCTTTAACCAATCCAACAAATCTACTTTTGTTTTTTTTCCACATCTATGTAAAGGTTTACAGAAGGGCATACAAGGATATGTTTGCTGCATGTCTCAAAATCAGAGACCCATTTTACTCCTACGGTAAAAAAAGCTTCTTTCTCATTTGAAATACATTTTGGGTATTCCCCATTTTGAGGCAAGCTCACAACGTGTTCAATTATGGTTCCCCAAAGTGGGGTTGCCTTCATGGACCCACAAATAAAGGGCCTTATATTTATTGGCATTTAAGTATTTACCCTCGGGTAATCAAACGCGGCAATGGAAAGCGGCCTATTTACAGATGATGTTCAAATTAAAACCTCATAATGGATTTCCCATTGCTATGTTTGATAAGACCGGAGGGTAGCCATCCACTGGTATTTTGGGTGGTTGGTCATTTTGATCTATACCCTCATCAGGTAGGCATCCTGGAACCTGTGTGAACTTCTTCAGCCCAAAGAGGGACCAGGCCACTTAGCAACTGGTAAATAAGTGACCTCAAGTTAGAAGTGGGACAACCTACTTACGGGAGTTAGCTTGATTCTCCAAGTAGACTACTTAAGGCTTGATAGGGGACACCGTGTTCACAAACTTAGATGAAGATGAAAGGGCCATGTGTGACAATCCAGCAACACAATATGGTCCATAGTCCATAGAAAAAAAAATCAAGGGTTGTCTGAAAAAAACATGGCCCAATGTGATCCAATGTGGCGTGCCATACATTTCTTCACTTGAGTTTTTCCAGCAAACATAGCGTATAGCCAAGTTTCTTTTGTTTCCCGCAAAACATGTGTTTCCAATCGGTTCATCTTCTCATCGAAAAGACATATGTCCCAACGTTCCACATATTTGCAAGCGGACCCATTAGAAAAATCTGTATATATGTATATATATTACTGTGTTTTTCGCCGTGTTTTCGCAGTTTTTTTCCATATTACCCTGTGGTTATTTAACATAGCCATGGACAAATTTCCATTTATAGATGATTGGCATGGTGATTTACCTATTCAAGATGGTGGTTTTCCATGGCTATGTTAAATAACCAGACGGTATTTCCCAAGTTTTCCATGTCTTTTCTCACCAGCAGGCAGTAGATCTCAGCTGCCCTCGTTGTGCCAAAACCTGGCCTGCAAGGGGGACCCAGAGCCTGGAAGATCAACGTTGCTGCAGCCCGCTTGGGAGATGATACCCTCTGGTAAACTAACATAGCTATTGAACATGGCCATTTAGAGTTGATTTTCCCATGAAAATGGTGATTTTCCTTAGTTATGTTAGTTTACCAGAGGGCAAATCCGATGGTTTATGATCATTCATTTATCCCATTTCAAAGGACGATTTTGGGGGTAGGGCCCCCATTTTCAGACGCACAATTCAATGGATGATGATTTTCATAGTTTTTCACCATGAAGCACTTTTTTCTTTGATTTCGACATGATTTAACCATGAAAAATGAGGATATCCTGTAAATAATGTTGGGTCATTATAGTTACTGCCTGTTGCAAGGTGAGGCCCACTTGCTGAATTCTAGGGTTGATTAGGGGGATATAACTGGGGTCACCGTGTATCAACCCATGGTACCACCTAGTCACGTAGGGATAAGCCTATATAAACCAAGCAATGTATTATGGGTAATTATGATTACAACATAGTATAACCCTTGTAGTTCATACCGAGTCATAAATATGGGGGTAGCTCTGGTTACAAACCAATATGGGGATAAACTGTGATAAATCATCTATACCAATGGTGATATAATCGGACTACAATGGGATACAGTATACAATGGAATGTACAATTGCCTACCCAACAATGCGATGTAGTATTGGTGTGTATTGGTATGTCTGAAAATGGGGATTCACCTCAATTGATGGAATTCTGATGGGGAAAATGATGAATGAATGGATGTAGGGGTAATCCGAAGAATCAGTGGATAGACTAGTTGACCAGCTTTTTACTCGTCAGCGACTGACGGGTTCACCATCCGCAACGGGTTGACTCACATTTTTTATTTTTAACCTGTAGTTACATTCTGGGAATCAAACGTGGCTCACTGGAAAATCCACCATTTAGTTGGATGAATTTCCCAGCTATAGCAGCTATAGCCTGTTTTTAAGCCTCGATGCATGGTTTGTGGTGTGTAATATATATATATATAAAATATTGGAAAATTTTGGGCTACCCTACTTTCGGACAAAGCCATATGGTGGCCCTATATATATATATATTAAAACACGACACATGTCTGTACTTGGAGGAGGTTAAAGACCTGTTCCTGCGGGGGCCCACCGTCCGTAGGGAGTCTGGCCCTGAGGCCGTGCACGTGGACGTGGCTGGCAAGTGTGGAAGCACAGTTTCAGACACCCAAAAATGATTTTGTGTCACATTGGGGATCCTTGGTGACAAATGTATCCAGTACCAATGGACTCATGAAACATCATGAAATGATCCGTTTTCGGCATTGAATGATATCTCAGACATGTCATGGGTTTTTACAAATTCAACGCTTTGAGATGGGGTCAAGAATTGCGAGCCATAGCCAACTGCATATGAAAATTTGGTGATGAACACCCGCAACAATTGTCTTGATGCGGTTCACATCAGGGGACGGAGTGCCACGTGGCTCAGGCGTGACCTTACTGCCATCAGGGTCTCACAGGGTGTCATCATTGTTGGACGAGAAACAACTGCAGTTCCCATGAATAGTTGAAAAAAACAAACAAAAACAGACTTAAAAAAAACTCCAAAAACCAGATACTTGTACTTGTGCGTCATCGTCGTGAGATCGTGTCATCGTCGTGAGATCGTGTCATCGCAACGCCATGTTGCGCAACGGAGTGTCTGGTGAAGTCATCAGCACCTTGAAGGCTTTGGAGTTCCAGGGAAAGTCGGTCAGGGAGTTGAAGAAATGGTTGGTGCCAAAAACGGGCGTGTCACGCTTTTGCCAGAGTATCTTGCGTGAGGATCGCAGTATTTGTTTGGATCAATTGGTGCCTGGATCTCTTCAACTTGTTGTTGTGAATTTTGTGCCAGCCACTGAGGACGATGGTGAGCTGCTGAATGCACCATGGTCCCCTGAAAAAGTGGAGAAGATCTTGCACCACGAGACCCATCAGCGGAGCTGCTGGAGGCTCGAGCATCAAGGCTAGGTCTGATTTGGAGGCCACTACAATTTGCAGAAGAACAGCACTGCACGTTGGAACTGAACGTGGCACTGTGGAAGTTGTCAACTTGCTTACTGAGTCTCGGGCGAACTTGGAGGCTACCGCAGATGAGGGCAAAACGCCCCTGCACATGGCTACTGACCGCGGCAATGTTGAATTTGTTGCCTCGTTGATTGCAGCTCGGGCAGACCTTGAAGCCACCGCAGATGATGGCAACACAGTCCTGCAGTTGGCAACTTTGCGTGGCAACGATGAAGTTGTGGCCTTGCTGCTTGAGTCCGGGGCTAACAAAGAGGCCGCCAGACAGATGGACGACTAGCGACCTTTGCACAATGCAGTTTGCAACGGTAAGGCAAATATTGTCGCCTTGCTGATTGAGTCAAGGGCAAACAAAGAGGCTACCACCCTTGATTGCAAGACGGCTTTGCACGTGGCAACCATGCATCACAATATCGAACTTGTGAGTTTCCTGATCAAGTCTGGTGCCAACAAAGAGGCGAGAGGAGCTGGTGGTACCAGGCCACTGCACATGGCATCTGTCTATGGATTCGCAGACATCATCAGTTTGCTGGTTCAATCTGGGGCCTACCTGGAGAGTCCAGGATTTTTTGCTCATCTATTGGACATCAGGTGTCATTTGTTTCACGGCCCCCCTGAGAACTCCCTTCCGCATAATATCGAACACCCCCAAACGAAACACAACGAAGGCATGTTAAAAAGTGGGGGATACACACACACACTTATATCACTTATATCATCTTGTGATCACTTATGACTGGGACCATTTATTCTGGGGTGTTTCACATGAGGGGATGGGATTATCAATGCTGGAGCTGCGGGCCGGGCCGTGGCTGGGCGGAAAGTGGTACATCAACTGGTTGAGAAGTTGAGAAGTTGTTTAAAAGTGCCATTTACTCCTTTATGAATTATGAAGTGCCATTTAGATCCATTTAGTTTATTCGAACATCTTTGAACTATATGAGCTGCATCAGAAACTTGTGAACTTGGCCAAGCCAATCTGTATTCCGTGTCTTTCAATGTTGCTAGCTATGCCAAAGTGCGACTTTGCGAGGTGCTTGGAGGACTGAAAAGGGCAGAAAAAAGCGGGCATGGCTGGCTCAAAAATAGGGTACCGATCAACTCAATGGGTCTGAGTTGTGAGTGTTTAATCAGTTTCCATCATTGTTTCATATGTTTCATATATTTTCCATATTTGTCCCATGATTTTCGTTGATTTTCCATATTTTGCCTACGCCCCATGTGATGATCCTTGCGGCAGCTCGCCGGCTGGGCCAGTTCCAAGTGTTCCTCATGGTCGTTGAATCCCCATTTTGGCCATGATCCAATGGTGGAGTATTCCTGGCGAAGATATGTTTGTAAGACCCTTCCATGTTGGATGTGTCCAATTGGATCCATATATATATATGTATATATATATATATACATTATATCATGTATAACTATATATTTCAATAAGCGGAATCAAATAGTTTTGCATGTTAATCCATATTTGGGATGATGATCATCAGGGTATGTCTGAAAATGGTGCACCCCCAAATCCAATTAGTTCCTCACAACTTTCCCCCTAAAAGATTGTGATTTGCGGGATATATCTCATTTTCAGACACACCCAAGAATCTCATTGGTGGGTTACAAATATCCCATTGTATTCCCATTGTATAACCACAAATGGTTGGTTTATTATCATATTTCAAACGTGGCATTTGAAAATCCACCATTTCTAGATGCTTTTCATATTAGAACAGCTCCACTTAGAATTTCCCAGCTGGCCACGTTGGATTGCCGGTATAGATATTCTTCAAACGGGCTTGAAACTTGCGCCCTCGAATCAAATCAAGAAGCCCCATCCGGCCCTCAGGTCTTGGTTGGAGTTTCTGTCCGCCAGTTTTTTTTGTGAGACCTGTAGGATGGAGGTGGGGCAATTCCTGCGTGGGGTTTCCATGGCCGAAGAATGTAGCAGGACTCACGCGGAAAATGGTGAACAATGGTGAAAGAAAGAGGGGTTGACATTATTTTGGAAGATGATTTCCAATTGGACACTTGCCTTTTTGAAGGGTTCACAGTGGACATCAGGGTGTACGAGATTGTACGAGAGTCTGTACCAGAAAGGGACCCAGTCCATGACTGACACGTCGTAAGAAGAATAATCCAAACCAACCATTTGCAAGTTCAGAGCTGTATATTCAGCTTACCCTAAAGCTGTTGCACACCAATTTTTCATGGCATTTCTTTCCAAAAGTGAACGTTATTGAACTTCCGGATCTCATATGGGAGATTTTCGTTCAGGGTTTCGATCCCAGAATCAGTTTATGGGACAACCTGCCGGAAACCCAATGTATGATACAAAGGAACGACCATGGAGAACTTAAAACCCTGAAGATTCTCGGTGCTCCCTTGGATTTCAAATTTCAACATTTCTAGTGTTCAAAAGCCTCATCCTTTTCTGCTGGTTGGTTGATTAGGATTCGACATAAGTCATTATGGGTGAGAATAGTCCCAATCAGCCAGATAGTTTAGCCCCCTATCATAAATACCCCCTGGTTATTTACAGTAACATTTATATACTTGTAGTTGGTTAGAATTGTTTCATAAGTTGGTAAACTCTGGTTGAAAATTAGGGGATAGAACCATAGTGTTCCTTAGTAACCCCAAGGAACCAGTAACTGGTAATCACTTTTTCTATATATACTTCGTATACTGGTCAACAATTATCAGTTTATAATAAACCATAGTTAATATCAAACTAATTAGTAATGGTGAATTATATCCACTAGCTGGTATCAACCTATTAGTTATAAACGATGGTACTACAATAATCCATAGTTAATTAATAACTCATCAACCTCTGACCTGGCACCAAGCTGGTCTTCCTGATATTCACCTTTGTGCAGGTGAAAGCCGTGCCGTGTCAAACCATGCGCTTTTGGCAACTTGGCCGCGCGGCGCGGGATTTCTACTTGGGAACTCCGCGTGTGAACATTGTGGTTTGGTGGTCGAAAAACCGTGTGACCCTCCGGTCAAGTACTCTGAAAAATGCCGTTTGACGATGTTTTACCTCATTCGAAAATGATCGAAAATGGTACTTTAACCATTTTTATTTGGGGTATTGGGAGGGTCTCGGAAGTATGCTTTTTCAAAAGTTCCATTCCTAAGTGGGATGATCGGAAATGACTTTCATATTCGCAGAGGGGTTGAAACCACCACCGCAAGGGTGGGCTGTGAGCGCATTGCTATCGACCCGTTTCTCAAGTGACAGATGTGGGTATTTCCCATGGCGGTACTAAAACCATGGGTGTTTCAATACTAAAGTGTTCGAATTTGGCATGATTTGGGGATACCCCTAGATACTTCAGGAAGCACCCAGATAGCTGATCGTAGTACATTGTAGTTTTTTGTTGACGCGCGCGGATTTAATCCCCTCCAATTCAAGCTTTCTTCAGGTATGCTCTGTGCAATGTCGACCGCGGATTGATCACCCACCAGAAAATAATAATAAGGGGAAAAAGTTACTTCCTTATGGTTGACCCCATAAACTATCAACCCTTGCAGCATATTGCAGCCATCTTTTTCAGGGGTACTGTGTGGTTTGTGCGTGGAAAAACATCGCAATGAGTCGAGCTTTAGGTCGGTGACCCCCTAAAACCTCCTGGGGTGTTCGGTATCCACCTCCCGGTTTCGGATGCAGGTGTGGGGACTTGAAATGTCGGAACGAACAGGTGGGTAGGGGTGTCAGATGTGGGAACCAGTGACTGGAGTTTGGTCATTTTTTTGGTCTATTTGGGTGTGTCTTAGAATTGGGTATACCCGCGAATGGCAAGTTTAATGGGCATAGGGACAATAATTTCATTGGATTTTGGGGTACCCTAGTTTCAGACAAACCGATTTGGTGGTCAGGAGGGAGCTGTGATAAGCTATGAGACAAGGAGCTACGAATTGAGTTGCCAAACCACATGATCGTCATAGAGATAGTTTTGCTATGAGCTATTCACGTCTTTTGTTTCGGGTATTAGACTAGGAGACTTGGATAATCCTGAAGGTGTCCATCAACAAATCCATTAGAATCTCCCCCAAAAAGACACAATCGTCATGTCGAATGGGGTGGTTTGCCACCAGCTTCTAACTGCCCATGCCAGAGAATCCCCAGATGGGTTTCTCTCAAGAATTGGGGAGACCATGGGATACCCCAAAATTGCAAGCTCCCAAAGGCATTTTCGAGTAGAAATGTTCCTACTGCATCCTTTCTCTCCAAATGAGGAAATGCATGTTGCATTTGAGCAATTTGATGCGAGCTTGTCAAGGGGAGCAGGATACAATGAGGCCATCGGACAAGATCAGCGAAAAACTGCCTTCAAGAATATTGCCAAGGGCTTCAAAAAGATTTGTATCCTACAGGGGGGAAGATCATTTCGAGACTTCCTCAAGCTGGGTTCACGGCCTAGGACTCATCCTCATATTGGGGGTACTATCTTGTCAATTCCCGCTCGCCTAAGAAGACAGTCACCTCGTTCCAAAGCCGCAAGACCAAGTGTGTTGATTGGTCGGAATTTCCGTATGAAAAGCGGAATCCCGGTGGCTTCATCTATACAGAAATTGGTGTTCAAAGCGCCCAGGAGAGTGGAAGAATACAAGGAAGTCGCAGCGGTGACTCTTGACGAGACTATTTTTTAAAAATCTTTTGCAACCGTGGCTGGTCTCGAATTGCATTCAACAGGAGATGCACATTCTGCAAATTGCAAGCTTAAATTGGGGAAATCTAAACTCAATGTAAGAAAGGCAGCCAGAAATCTGGTCATACTGGGGATGGTCAGGGTTTACCACAACAATAATGATAATTATCCTCAATTTTGATGATGATATTTATAGATATTTATGATATCATCCTACTCATTCAGAAAATGGTAGTTCTTATTTCCCATATTTTTTCATGATGGGAGAATTTATATACAGGGAACCTCATAAAATTTCATCGTAAAGGCCATAGAAAATCGGGTAGATGTTCCCTTAAATCAGCCCATAGGCCATCCTGTGTGATCCATGGACGGAGGACAGGGCTGGAAGGGGTTCACGTTACGCGGCGGGCCCTGTGTTGTGTAAACTGCTTGAAAACAACAGTCCATGCCCTGTGGAAAACTGACATAGGCAAGAAACACCACAATTTAATACAATTTCCACATATGTTTCATTAGGAGCACATTTATAAATGGTCCATTTTCCATAACTGATGTGAGTCTACTGGAGGTACCCCACTTGCTCTCTGGAAGGCAACAAGCTCACCAATTCGAGGAGTGCCATATCCTTTTGTTGTTGAGTTCTAGGAATAGTTGTTTTTTTTTTTTGCCGTATATATGCACACACACATGTATATATATATTATCAATATCCGTATATATTGGATTTGGGAGGACCAGGTTTGAAATGGCCTCAGTGGCTACATGACCATGTAGGGGGCGTGGTTTCAAGTTCGCCAGCGAAGACTGAAGCAGGCCAGTTTCGCAGAAAAATCATTGTGAGGCATAGGCACCAATGGATTATCATCACTTTGCCCTCTTCAAGTGCCATAATTGTGGGTAGAAACGAGCTGGCAACCAAACGGTTGCGCCATGCAAAAACATGTGATATAGATCCTTGCGCTGAGTTATATGATAGTGCTATTTCATGAAGTGGAATGTGATTTGTCATCTTAAAACGTCGGCGCGGCACTTACCAACTTGCAGTAGGCATGTCATTCTCAAGATGCACAATGAATCACATGTCGGATAAGGCCCCGCCCAGAGCCACAACAATGCCTAGCCGCAATTTGCATTCTACTGTATAAGACTGTTTTGATTTTCACTAATGATGTGAGTACAATTTTCATGTTATAACATATATAATATGATTTAAACAAACCTATCATTGATGATTGCAATGAATTGTCATTTTGAAGCACACCCACAACATTTTTCTGGCAGAACATAGCTTTGGCATTTTACAGGGAGACACTTTTTCTTTTTTGTAACAAGCAAATGCAAACACCATTTTACAAGTTACATGGTTGGACAGTTAAATTTTTACCCACATATTTGATGAAACAATGCATAAAGATGCCGGAAATTTGTCAATTTGTAGGGCAAGCATTTTTGCAACATTGAGTGCAATCAACAGCCCTCCAGAAAGGAGGGTGCTGCGCCGGTGCGATGTGCCCATTGCCCCTGGGCAGGTGCTGAAACTCAGTGTGGAAGCTGGGGGGGATCAATCAACCGTCCAATTGGATTGCCCAAAAATGGTGAAAAATGGTGGATACCTCAAAACGACAGAAAACTCAGAGGGAAAAGGATGAAAAACCAATATAAACCATGAAATTTCGAGATAGCCGATTTTCAGACAAACCCTTAAATGGGGAGTTTGACTATGTCACGTGGGATGTTTGACAAATCAGGGTGAATTCTTGGGGAGCCATCAACACCATGGAGCTTTAACCAACACAGGGGGTAAATAGTGATACGGTGGATGGAAGAAATCCTGCACCAGTAGATATATGGTTTATCCCATTATTTATAGGGTTTCAACCATCCAAGGTGGTGCAGGAGTTCTTCTATCCACCGTATGTCAATATATTTCAAGTTCCGGTTTAAACCAATCGAAACGGGGTGTTTGACCCGACATGTTCAACAGGAGTCCTTTCACTACTTTCGTTTCCCCTTTCGGGGGGATTATACACATGTTTTTTTGGTGCTGTAGTAGTGATTAGCCCACCCAAAAGGTGAAATGATTTGATTGAAAATAAGAACCTGGCAAAAAGTGATTTTATAACTAGGGGAAAACGCATTACAAATGGCAAATCTAGTCTAAACAAATTTCTATCAAAATGAACAAATATATTGGCGTGTGTTTGAGAGCCACGGAGTTTCCTAATGACAGCAATTCCCCCCTTCAGTAATCAATCATGGTTTGCTGTAAAATTCCCTATTCAATTCTATGATTTTTCCATTAAACCCTCCATTTTGCCTGGGGATTTCCCAGACTTCGCCATGCTGGGAGCATCCATGAGGCGTTAGGTTTGGCCGGGATGATAGTGGAAAACACGAAATCCTCGTTGAACGGAGGCTATGTCTGGGTGTGTGTAAGATCCTGGGCTTATTAATTTACTGGAAACCACATTTTTTTCCGCTTTTGGGCTTTCCGGATGCTGTGGTCCCCTGGTCCAAAGGGTCCGTGGTCCTCTGGTCTACGCTTCCTTGGTATCATGGTCCTCTGACATGGTGCCGGAAAGCTATCGGGTGGGGTGCTGCGTCCTCCCCCTAAACCCCCTTCCAGCCTCATAAAATCTGAACCCTAGATAGCTGCTGCGCTGGCCATGAACTTTGACCTACTTTACTGCACTGGCCGCAAGACCTACTTAATAACATGCACAGTTGAGGTATAGGATCAAAGATACTGCAAATATGATGCAAGTATCATGCACGTACCGCAGAAACGAGTAGGTCTCTACTTTAGTTGGAGGTTTGTTTATATGATTCCAACATGCTGTGGATACCATGCAAATTAGAGAAGTTGTTAATTCCATGTGCCCACAGATGGCAAATACCATGCACAGGAGACAGCATGTTTTCTGTTCAAAATGCTGTTCTCAATACACGCAAAATACAATGTAGTCATGTGGGTTTTTCCAGCTAGCAATGTTTGATTATCCCATTAAATCCCATTAAATCCCATTAAATCCCATGAATTCTCATTAAAGCATATTAAAACAATATTAGAACATAGCAGAACCATATTTCCCCATGTGTTTCCTTCTAAAACACCTTGAATCATGTGATATTTTTCAGGCTCCTTGAGCCCATTTTAGCCCCAGTTCCAGGTGTTACGCAACTGAAACGTGCCTAGAGACGGACAAAGGTCCCGCGGGGGACCCAGATCGATGGCTGATGCAGTGTCCCACTGAATAAAGAGGGGATGTGCCCACAATTATATATATAATATATGGGGTTAATGGGGTTATAATGATATCAGTTTTATCAAACTTAATGAATATACCCGTCAATACATTTAATTTCACCACCAAGCAGCGGTTTTCTGAACGATTCACCTGCTCTGCACCGAAGAATCTCAGCTCAGGTCTGCGTTGAACAAGCTGAACACGTGCCGAATGTGTCGAATACGACATGGCGCTTGAAAAGATCCGTGCAGCTGTGGTTGTTTCTGAACCTGTGTGGTGAATTGGACACCCGACCGAATATCCGTGAATGATGAGTAAGATAATTTTCCAGAACTTCAGGATGGTTACCCTCTGGTAAACTGTTACATAGCTATGGAAAATCACCATTTTCATTGGGAAAATCCACTATTTCGATGGCCATTTTCAATAGCTATGTTAGTTTACCAGAGGGTAACAAAAATGTGGTACCGTTGGTACAGAAACGTTGACTCCCTCATGGTGGTGTACCTGGGTCCAGCCCAGCCGAGTCGATGTTCGAGGAGTGACTTTCATGGGTATGACTATATGGTAGTCTCCAAAAGTTGGATTGCAAGCCCTATAACTATGGTTACAAATAAATACATATATATATATAGATATTATAATTTAACAACACATATATATATATATATATGATGTATATTATGTATATTATACACATATATATATATATCCACTTATAAACTGGAACTGCAGCACCAAGTGATAGGTAGGGTTTACATAGTTTTACCATCCCGATGAACAGCCTGACCCTTTTTCAACTGCCCATCCCAGTTAGTTGAGGTAGTCGCCAAAAAAAAAAGATATGCGTGGGAGGGTCTATGTTAGTTGGGATGGTTGAGGTATGGTTATGACTCAAGAGTCTGAACATACTATAGATGAATTTGTTCACTGTATTACCAAGAAAGACAAGTTGTGCAGTTGCTTTGCTGACCGGACCATATTGACAAGATGTTGGAAGAGCGGGTTTTTGGCGTCTTTCAATACCCCCAGGGTGGTTTCCTGTGTGTACACATATCATATGTACACATATCGTATGTATGTATATATATATACATATCATATGTGTATATATATATATCATATGTATGTGTGTATATATATATATACATATTATGTATATATACATATACATATATACATATATATATGTATAGTACATACATATACATATATATATATAGATATACACAATTACAAACACATAGTTTAGTTGATTTCTACCTGCAATACGAGAGGATCCAATTTTGGGATGGGTGGCTCCGCCAAACGGACGATGTTTGCGCAGCGCTTTCGCTTCAAGGGGAGAGGGGCTGAGGGCATAAGATCAGGAAATATCCAACCAGAGCGGGTAGATAGAAGCAGGGGATATAAACCTGAGGAACCAACCATGGTACTTCTTCAGCAAGCATCATATGTGGATTTATGCAACTACGGTGAGGATGTTAGCCAAGGTATGCAGCGGGTTTGGTAAAGATCTCAGCCAGCCAACTCGGTGCTGATTGTCCATGATACCCAGTAGTTGGTTGTGTACCCCTGATCCCTGGCAAGAGTTGAATGCTGAAGATGACCAAACTGCAACACCTACCCTCTTGTAAACTAACATAACTATGGAAAATCACCATTTTTAACGGGAAAATCCACTATAAATTGCAATTTTCAATAGCTATGTTAGTTCACCAGAGGGTAAAATGAACATGGAGTCCAAATGGAGTCCAAGAAGGTCCAGACCCCATGTTGTAGGTGCCATGTTGAATTTTGGGGCGTGTAGTACTCCTTCTTTGGTACCGTATGTTTGATCCCTACCCGCTTGTCACCACCGATCCATGCAGCAAGGATTGAGATGTTGTCCAAATCGGAAACCCAGGTGGGACAACAACTAGTTGAACCCAGGGCTGTTTGTTTGTTTTGAAGGCGCGTTCTTTTTTCCCCCATTGTTGGAGCCCTGAATGGGATGATATTCCACCTGAAGTCACCAATCTCAACAAAAATTGATGCCAACCCAATCCACCATCACCCACGTCCACGTCTGGGTTCGCGGGGTGCCATGGCTGAACCTCAGAGATACCACGTCCGTGTCTCGTAGGTGGGGGGTTTGGCCGAGGGCAATGAGAACACAGCTGTGCTATCAAATATGCCTCTGTTGATGGGTAATATGGGGTGTCGACTATACAAACTAATTGACCGGTTTATTGGGGATATTGTAAATTATAGTAGGTATTCCTATTTACCAAAGAATAGAATGGGATGGGATAGGGCTATTTCGGGAGGTGTATTTTTGATCAGATGTTGTCTGCGCATGAGTTCGTTGTTGTTGATGGCTTGACTCACTGGAGAACCAGCAAGTGATTGTAGACGGTATACCATACTGCCACCATTTTTGTTGTCCGGAAATGACGCTGTTGAATGAGAATTGGAATGGGAATGGATTGTCTCAAGATGATTCCAACTTTAGAACCCCTTTCCAAAAGATGCCAAATCATGGAGTATCCCAAACTTTGAGATCCAAATCGGAGAAGGGACAGAGATGATGAGTGAACCTCTCAGTTTCATAGGCCACCAGGCCATTGGAATTTCACGTGCAACTGGGCCATGGACTCTCCAAGATCCGGTGTCAAATCCAAGATGAGGTCAGCTGCGAGAAAACGCGGCCCAGAAAACTGGTCCAAATGAACAGCTGGGATGAATGATCGAAGTAAAGTTCAGATCCATGATCATCACAAAGAGGTTCTTACTTCCATCATAGTTGATCTTGAATAGGTTTGGTCCATCCCCCTTTGGTTCTGTTGACTTCGATGCCACACATCCCAGCATTGGGATGTTCCCTCAGTGCCGCTTCATTGCGTGGTATTTTCGGACTGACACAAACCACAGATTTGGGTTTGGTACTTGAAAATTGAGGGGAAGTATCCACCAGTAAATTATCATTTCCCTATTGAAATTGCCATGAACTGGTGGTATACCCCAATTCAAACCTTTGATTTTGGGTGATTAAAACTCCAGTGCCCATAGCACCGCCTTCCCAACGACTTGAACATCGCAGGTGCAATGGCTGCTGAGCCCATTTGCATCGACTTAGATGACGAGGTGTGCATTGAGGGTACTCATCATGGGAGGCATCACTAAAGTTGCTGATGGTTGGTTGATGAATTTAAAACAACTACTGTACCCTCTTGTAATGAAACATGGCTGGAAAATCATCAACGTATAGATATGTATGTATAGAATTATATAGATGTTTTTTTTCCATATTTCTGTCCATTTAAATGCCCATGTATAGGAGATTTCATGGGATTTTCAATTGCCATGTTTGATTACCAGAGGGTACATACATCCGTTTTGATTCTGGCTGGAGTGCAGCATTTCGCTCAATTTATCATTCTGGATCCGCATTATTTGGAAGATCCCAAGGAACTGTAGAACCTTGAAATGTGGCAATGTGGTAAACCCAATGCCATAGACCATCCCCAAAATCACCATGTTCATGGGTGGGATTTCAACCATCCCCAAATAGTAGGTTTATTATTGGGCTGCCCACATTAAGCCCAACTATACACTATGTTTATTGTTTCTTTTTTGTCTGGTTTTGAATTATTTTCATATCACACTGCAAGAATTGGGTAATGGGATGGAAGATGGTTTGTTATAGCATTGTGTTTCTTTTTTCAGATGTTTCCCTTCCAACCACCGACTTGAGCACTGCGTCGGAAACAGGACACTTGGCGGCCGCCAGACCTTCTGTGCGCCTTGGCCAATGAGTTGAGGGTTGCAGTTATAAGTGATTCTAAATGGATATACAAACATAGTTATAGGGGCTGTAGCCCAACTTTTGGAGGTTGTTCCCAGAATGACCCTAACTACACCTTCAAGTACTTCATCCGCGTTCGTAGACCCAAGTCGTGTGTTATGATAGACGTGGATAGTTTAAACCCAACCAGACAATTTGCTGAATTTGCGATCCGAAGTGCGGATCATCTCCCATTTGTGTCCCAATCACACATATGCGATAGTTAGTTCACCCCAGATTATAAATTCTGTCACTCCAATATGAACTATTATATCCATTCATATCCCGACCCTATTATCCCTGTAAAACATACTATCCAGATTCATCTCTCACTGGGCTGGTCTGAAGAAACATCTAGAACAAACCATGGGTAAACACCATCCAAACAGAAAGGCAAGACAGCAAACCCTGCAATCCTTCCAACCCATTCTCAGAATCTAGAACCGCATGCAGGATGTTATAGGCCAAAATTGGTATACAAATGGACCCACAAATTTGGTCATCTCTAGTACTGTGCTTTACCCAGCCATCACCATCCATGTGAGGCTCCGAGAATCTTGACACATGCACCAGTCCCAATGATTCTCCTCATGAAAGATATCATTCTAAGATATTCCACTCACATGCTACATCCCACGATTCATTCACCCATAGTGACCGCATGCTTAGACTATCCACATTAAAGAAAAGGTTGCATATCCACATTCTCCTGGATTTCCTGAAGCTGTTGTTTTTTTCCGCAGGTGAATGCAACAAAAGTGGGGAGACGGCTGAGTTTTTCATGAGAGAGTCGCAATGTGAATTAGCATCCCCACTTTTCCCAGTCGTAGGGATCTACCAATTTCATACAGATTGATCATCAGTGGTTCCTGGGGTCTGAATATTTTAGGCCCATGGAAAAAAAATGGAAAAACAAATTTGAAAAATCGCAGAAACATCTACCATCCATCATTTAGAAAGGATTTTTCCTGCTGAACTCCTCATTTTCCAAGGTGAGCTCTTGTTGCCGCAGCAAGGTGCCCCGAAATGGGAGGAAAAAAAACTGGGAAGGTCATGAGAAAATCGGTGGAAAATCTGGTTTCAAACCAGAAAGGTGGTGGCCTCCCTACTTGGTTAAGTTGGTTTGGTTCAGTAACTTAACTGTTGGGTGTATAGTAGATATATCTCTACTTAAATGGGTTTCTAACTCTAAGCAACTTGATAAATGGGGGACCACCACCTTGTGTTTATTTCATGATCCCTCCAATGGTATTCCCTTTACTAACATACTTTATATCCAATTAAATCCAATTAAACCACAGTTTTTGAGGGGTTGGCATACCTTGTTCCAAGCTATCTTCTTACCTGGCAACCCAATGGACCCCCAAACGCCAGGTGGTGAGAAACGTTCGGCTGGGGACCTCGGTTTTTGGCCCAATGTATGGCGGTTTCACTTGGGATTTTGTCTGAAAATGAGGTTTTAAATCAGTATATTTTGATAGCTATGAAAATCATGGCCCATGTAGTTCGATGATTTACCTAGTAATTTGATGGTGATTTTCCAGTTAGCTGTTCATCATTGCCACAGTCTCTATCCAACTTTCGATTTATAGATGATCATGGACGTTCATGTATCCCATAGGGAGGTTTCCTAAGTCATGTTGGTAATCCATCCAAGTCATTAAACCATGACTTAGTATTGAAACCTATGGTGACTTGGGGATCCACCATTTTAAGATACGCCCAGATTTGGATTCTATATGTTTTTAACATTTTTTTGGACATATGACAAATCCTCTAGGACTTTACATGACGATTTTGGTGGGGGAAATCTGGTGATTTTATGCAGCCATGTTTGCCACAGAGTACCTGCCATAGGTCTTGACAATCCAATAGTCACGACCAGAGGGATTATGCTCTCAAGAATGACTGTTTGGTGGTTTGAACATGTGTAGAATATTCTTTTGACTTTTATCCCTTTTCAAGAAGATTATCCCCACTTAGCGGGCCCTCTTTTTTGAAAATGGGTTCCTCAACGGTCCTCAACGGTCCTCAACTGTGGTACTGGGAGGTTCGATACTTGGCTCAACAGTGAAGTGTGGGTAGCTGGGGTAGAGTCTACTTGAAGGTGCTGTTGGGGTTTTCACTGGGAACTCTATGGTAATAACAAAACCTCCAAAAGCTGGGTTGGAACCCCTTTAACTATCGGTATATATCCACTTACAACCGGAACTGCACCCCAAAATACCGGCTGGGTCCAGGGTATGGGTATGATTCATATGATCGAATATCATTTGTGGTGGAACACAAGACTTCGAAGAAAAGAACATACTGGGAGGTATGAGTTGAAGAACCATGTGTTAATATATATGAAATACCCCACTTAGATTCATGGCTTGTATATGGGTTGTATATATAGATAGGTTATACACCACGGATCCTATCCGGGATGCACATTCAAGTAGTGATTTGCAGGTCAACCCTGCTGTGATTGCTCAGAAAATTCCGATCTCGCTAATTGGGCATACTGCCACGTAAAGATGGTAAATAGAAACCATTCCCAGATTATTTCGATGTTCAGATCATCTTTGATGATTTGCTCGTCAATCCTAGGAAGAGCGTGCTGATTTTTCAGTATTCACATTGTGTTCTTTTCATCCGAAATCTAATATAATGCATAGCATTTGCAAACTCAGTTACAGATCCCGGTGTGCCATTCCCAAAGACTTTTTTTTCAGATACCAACTACTGAAGAATATATAAGGCTTTCGAACCGATTTGTTTTTGGAATCCCCCAAAGTTGGATGACAATAGGCCACTGGTTGGTGCTTTCGAACGTTTCATCCCAGAAATCATTTCTCATTGAGTAATAGTCGGTATGTGAACAGAATTATATAGGAGTTATATCTCAACTGCTTGGGCTTATTCCCATGGTGAAGTTAATTGTTTCACCCATAAAGAATCAAGAATAGACCCTTTGGTAATTTAAGATAGCTATCAAAGAAACATCATTTTAGTATATTTATCTATATATATATATACACAGGCATATCATCTACAAATGGGCCATTTTCCATAGTTATCTTGCATTACCAGAGAATATAAGGCCGCCTGCCGCCGAGGTGGGAGAAGCGACCATCAAGCAGATCTCAGGCGCTGCGGGGATGGAACCGTGAAACATCCGAAGTACCGGTGATCAAAGATGGTTTGCTGGAAAATCTTCCGTTGAGTTGGATCATGTTCTTAATTCACATCCAAATTTGTAGGCGATTTTCCAGCTAGCCATGTTTGATTCTGCTATAAAGTCCCATTCAATACAAGTAATTCCCATTAGTAGATGCGTTTCCATGATTTTCCCATTAGCACCTTTAATATTTGGACACTTCATTTTGGATTTTCAATCCAGAATTTTGGCGTCATGTTATGTAGGTTTCACAATTTTCCCATTTTTAAAGCATGGATTAACACCCCCCGGTTGATCAATTTAGGGGTTCCCGACAGAAAATGCTGGCATACTAACATGGTAACTCCCGACAATTCAATGTATATAATATGTTTTTTTTTTTTTTTAAATCTATTATATCATATTGTATTGTATTAAATTGTATTACCTTATATTGTATTTTATACTAAGTTATATTTTATTATTTTATTAATATTGTATTACAATATATTATGTTATATTCAACAACCCAAACAGTTGTTAATCCGGGATTGCCAGTGCTTCATTTTGACCCACACCCAAAATGACAACCACCATGCACAGGTAACAAAGCTCAACGGTTACCTCGTGTGTGCCGTCAAAAGTTGCACCATATACCCATGTTGGGGATGGTCATTGATCCGCGAATGAGATTTTAATAGATTTTATATGGATTTATTTTATGGGATTTCTATACCCGATATAAGGATTCCCATTATGGGATACCCGTAGGTAACTATACCCTATCAAACCCATGTTTTGACCGTGACACCCAGAGATATGTAATTGGAACCATTCCACTTTCGGGGCAAACTGCTGCCCGAACTGCTTGGTTTCGGAGACTGTGACACACTTGTATAAAACTCCCCACAACGGATCTGAACGGATGAAAAGGATCCGAATGGCAAAATAAGGTAAGTTACTTTGATATGTAATGATGGCTTATTTTTTGGGTCCACCAAATTGTTTTCCATGTGTACTTGAGATGGACGATCTGGTCCTTTTTGGGGCCGACAACTAGCAATGAGTCGCGGTTGTGGAGGGAGTAGTGGATCCTAGGATCCTTTGGATGACGGGCTGTTCATCCCATGTTGATGCCGCCTCTTTTTTTTGGGAACATCACCTTCAAGTAGATTATATTCCCCCTTGGTTTATGTTGAAAAAAGGTTCATTTACTGTACCGATCCTTGCGTGGTACAGTAGATTCCCCAAGATGGAAGACAAATCCGTGACCCTTTGGGTCCTGCAGCAAAACCCCTGAAACCAGTTGTTTGGATCCTGCAGGTGATGCGGGGTGCGCAGCCTCAGTTGGGGATTGGTGGTGATTTGAGGGATGGAACCCAACAGTTGGCCAATTTACAGTAGAATCATCATCAAAGTCGCTCGATTCTGCAGGATTTTGATCTGAAACTTAGATGGATTTTAATCCCTTCCCCCTAATACTAAACGCCCCCTTATACTAAACACCTCAGGTAGTATTTAGTATTGGGGGACCCTAATACTAAATTTCGGACCTTAATAGTAAAAACTATTTTTTTTCGATTTCAAAATCAATTAAATTCCTTTTTAAAACGCAATTAATACGTTGCAGAAAATTGGATTTCGAAGCGGACCCTAATATTAAACACCCCGGGGCTGACTAGTTTTTATTATTAGGGGGTGAAACCCACAAATGGTAGCTTTATTTTTAAATTGTTTTCTAAAGGGGATCAATTAAAAGTCAAATTGGCCAACCACAAATTTTCCAAAATTGGAGACGGACGCTAGTTTTTAGTATTTGGGGGGGGGGTTAGTAATAGGGGAAGGGATTATCAAATGACATGAGTAGAATGTTTCGGGCTACGTAGATCTATCCTTGTGATATGAGATTTGCATTTTATTTCCAAAACTCCTAGAATTTATAGTGACCCCCAGTGGTGGACCCCTGTAATTTCCCCTAGAAAACACATTGAGGCTATTTGGAGCTGCTTGAATTTTGTTCTTACAAGTGATTTTGAGTTTGAGGACCGAATGTCATAACCTTTCTCGACTTTGTGGTTGCAATAGAAGACGGTCAAGGCGCCATGTCACTGGATAACAGGTAGCAAAACACATTGACGAGGAGGGTTCTCCCACTCATTTTATTGCTGGAGGGAAGATTTGTTATGTTTGGATATTTTTGGCAGATCTTAGATCCGTATTTCCGCCAAGGGCCACCTGCCAACTGGGCAAGTCCAACTGGGGGCCCCAACAAGAAGCATTTCCGGTTGGTGTAGGAAGGGGTCTTTAAAGGGCTACTTGGCCACTGGAAATGCAAAAAACAAAGGGTCTCACGAAAGGCGACCCGACTCGAAGTCTCGATGCGCCACGCGTCTCGTGGCCTCAATGCCAAGCACTCCACGTTCCTTCGAAAGGACGTTTCGGACGGTCCCATCTTGGACCTGACCAAAGAATCAGACCAGGGCATTCTCCTTGAGCTCATCAAGATTCACTGACTATCTTTGGTTTGGCTCGCTCCTCCGTGTGGGACAGCTGAATATTGGGGAAGAACATTCCTACCATAGATGAGTGGGGCAGCCAAATTTCTCCACCACTACGTTTCCAACAATCAGTTTGATTCTCTGGATAGTGTTGATCTTCAACGAGTTCTTTCACTTAATTCTCTTCATGAATTCACTGACTTGAATAAAACTGGGGACCCCAAGGCTCTTTTCATTTTGCATACAGCTGTCAAGCAGATGTTTATCCATAACAATTACTAGAAGGGATCAGGCCAAATCCAGAGATCCAAACCTATGATGTCATACTTCTTTGGTATGGAAGGACGAAAGTTGCTTTGTTTTGCAGCTGCTAAGCAGATGTTTATCCTCCCAAGATATCAGAACTTTTGACCAATTCACATATCAAGGTCAAGGCACCAAAATTTGATGGGAATCTCAGGGCATCCGATAGGTAGCTCTCCCAAATAACATGCATCATAGATTTTAACAACCCCCGTTCATATCAGGTCAAAAAGTGATCTTTGTCAAAAAAATCTGATGGAACATCGATGGTACTTTGCAACCCCTCAAAATCATCCCTGCCCTTTGAAATAAGCCCCTTAACAACCGCTGAATAACCCCTTAGCCTTCTATGATTTGTTTTTCTTGATCAACCATCGCACAGGACGGCACTGTCCTTTTCAGTGGTTCCAGAGGCAGGAAGTTTTCGTGACAGGTGGGTGATGGAAGTGTGACCAATGTTGAGTTGGAGCCCCCCAAAATCTACGCCCAACATAGCTTTGACACCTGGAAAATATTGGGGAGACAGAAAAATCTAACTATCGTCTTGATTTCAAACGTTTCGGCATCTTTTCTGGGGTTCCCCTCTGGTCAAACATGGCAATGGAAAATCCCCTGTAAGTGGAGCGTTTGGGGAACATCACCTCCAAATGGATATAAATAGGGGATTTTCCAGGAAGTCATGTTTGATTGCTGAAATGTGTATCCAATAATATTGATTAAATCCCTACAATGTGGGGTCCCCTAGATAGCTAAGTTGGTTTATAACTCCAATAACTATGGTTTATGGTATTTATAACTATAGTTTTTAGGGTTTATAAACCAACTTATAACTGGGGGGCCCCACATTGTATAAATCCCTATTTGTTCATGATTGACAGGGATGACCATGAGAACATCTGGGGACATGTCGAACCGCGAACCACGTTTGTCCTTCGAGGTTGCGGTCCCTGCTCTGAAAGACCACACACTGGGAGTCCAACTGCCCAACAGCTATCAAGCTACATGTCGAACATTCAAAAAGGATTGAAACGGCATACATATGCATACATACACGTATATATGTATATATTATATATATATACATATATATATATATATATCTATATCCGTGTATATATATAGTACACAATATGGATATATATATATATATGTAATTATATGTATATAAACAAAAATATATATTTACCTTGTGGAGTAGGCCCACAGTGTCGCCAAAAACCTTCCCAACATATCAGGCTGGACAGGGAGTGCGCCAGCATTCTGTGCCAAGCACGGTGCGCTGGGATCGCATCCACTGGTAGCCACGGGTAGCCATGCACTAGACATGGATTTTTATGGGATTTAGTAGGATTTAATGGGATTTAATGGGACTTAGCGGGATTTATTGGGATTTAATTGGATTTTCATGGGATTTTAAGGGGAGTTCAATGGGCTTTAATGACGATTTAATGGAATTTAGTGGAATATAATGGGATATAAATAGAATTGGCCTCTGGTTATTTAACATAGCTATGGACAATTCCCTATAAATTGTGATTTTGCTGGGAAAATAGTCGATCAATGGGCCATTTTCAATGAACCAGAGGGTAACTAAGCATCAAAAATTGTGAGTGGGATACTACGGATAATTATGAATGTGGATATTATAATGACTGACCAACTATAACTAATCCCATCCTCATAATAGGGGATATACAAAACAGCTGGAAACCAACTGGATGGCTAGTTGAATGGGGAAATGAGGATCTAGAACAACAACGATGGGATTTCACCCGCAAATAATGGATATGAATGGAATAATAAGTGGGGAAATCAGCTGGTTGCATGGGATAAACAAATAGAATTTGGAAGCATAGACTGGGGATGTTGAATATGAATGGAGGATGGGAGTATGCACAAGCCTGGCATGACTGTCCAAAAATGAAATGATGATAACGTTTATCAACTTCAGGTATCCTATACTCAGACAACCTCAGATGGACATTGGTAAGCATGTAAAGCACAGGGAACCAAAGATTATAAATAATACTTAATACATCTCAATACTACTTTAAACCTCTTTGGTAGAATGTAAGACTTGCTATTTTGGGATACCAAATTTGATCATGCAAATCAGAGGGGATCATAGTTCAAAATTTGTCCCCTATCGACGATCATTTAAAAGGTGAGGCCCTCCAAGTATGATGGTTTATAACTACCTTGAACTATAGTTATACACCCCACACAACCATAACATTCACCAGAGTATGAACCAACTTAGCTATCGCAAACGGGGTCCTGACCTTGTGTTTATTGAAACACACTCAACATGGAGATTTCTAGTTCCCAGGGTGTAAAGTGAGCGGCTTGGATGCACAACCGCCCCAGTTACAGTAGTGATCCTTCCAGTATGATTAATGCTACCTGCACGTTGATGTGTATATATACACATACATATGGTATCCCCATAAAAAGATTGAACAGTATCATGATTTTGGTCGGATTTCTCTTTTCCATCCTCTTTGAGTGCCAGATATACACAGCCAAAAACAACAAAACCTGCTAGAGATCCGCCCAATGAAAAAGGTGATTTCGCACCTCACTGTCGAGTCCACTTCAACGTCCGGGCAGCCCAGGGAGAATGGAGCACAAACGATGGCGGATTTTTTCATCAGAGATAATGGTGGGAGCCTGATGATAGGATATCCCCAAAGATCTTCGTCTTGGGATAGCCTTCATCCATCAGACCCATCTTTGGCACTGGTCGTTCTTTTCTTGAGGTGTTCTGGATATGTAAAGTCGCAATCCTCTTCACCTTCAAGAGAGGTTACAGTTACAATTCCTAAATGATGTTTGGCTGATTGTTCTATATGAGAAGATACCAACTGATTCAGTGGCAATGATTTGTTAATTCTAGAACCAGCAAAATTAGGAATCTTGCCACCAGTAGCTTTGGTGATGACAGAAGGTGACCCAAGCTGTGCTCAATTAGATTCAATTAGCGGATCACTGTTGGTTCCTGAGTACCTGGTAATTTGAGCTAGTCAGATAGTTGTGGAATATAGCCCATTTATAGATGATTTACCTATTGGAAATGGTGATAGTCCAGAATTATCCCGGGAGGAAAGTGAAACTTTCAGACATGCCACACCTTTGAAGTATCTCAGACCCCAACCTCTCAGATCTCCACGTGCAGAATCGCATCCCAGGATCGTCTTGAAACTTCAGGAGCCCGTCCGGTGGCAGGCGCGGTAGCCAGCAATTTCCCTAGGGGCTTCAACTACTGGGGCTAATGGAACCCTAAAAGGTGATGCTGTTTTAGAGGAACTACGACCTGACCACTTTCCATTTTCCCTATTTTCTCCGAATCGCACGACTAGAAGGGCAGTAAAATGTCATAAAGAAATCCTGGAATTACCTTTCATCATTGGTTGGTTCAGTTTTTTTTTTTTGATGAGAAAAGTCATCTCCCCAAATTGGACGATTTCATTGAAATCCAACCATCATCCGCACTTAAAATCTCTGATTCCCACGGCTTTTTCCCAGCCCCAGCCTGCACTGCAGCAAAAAATGGCGGGGCCAGGTCTCTGCCGAGGGCGGTGATCACTTGGATCACTTGGCTCTGGTCACCAACGAGCCGGAGGCCGCGAGGAAGATGGAGAAGTTGTAGCCGAACAGATCCGGAAAATATGTGGGACGCATGGAAAATACCGGTGGAAAACAGAGAATACCTTGGAGACCTGGAAAATCTATGTGGAAAACGTTGGAAAACATCGAATTAGCATCCTGGTTTCATTCTTCCAAACGTATCGGCCTTTGGTGCTTGCTATCACATACAGTTATTCCCCAGTTCCAAGTACTGTAATCCACTAACATATTGTCCCCTATGACTGATATCTTGATGATTAATCGTGATATCTTGATTATTAATCATTAATCTTCGTATTACGTCAAGATCTCAATCTTGATCAGAGGAAGTTTCGTAGAGAAACTCAGAGTTACGGACTTTCACATTCCTAGTAATCCAAAGATCATAGTGTCAGGTGGGCACCTGCGATTCACCACATTAACAATTCACCACATTAACAATTCACCACATTAACAATTCACCCCATTAACAATTCACCACATTAACAATTCACCACATCAACAATTCACCACATTAACAATTCACCACGTTAACAATTCACCACATTAACAACTCACCACATTAACAACTCACCACATTAACAACTCACCACATTCACAATTCACCACATTAACAATTCACCACATTANACAACTCACCACATTAACAACTCACCACATTAACAACTCACCACATTCACAATTCACCACATTAACAATTCACCACATTAACACTTCACCACATTAACAATTCACCATGTTAACAATTCACCACATTAACAATTCACCACATTAACAACTCACCACATTAACAATTCACCACATTAACAATTCACCGCATTAACAATTCACCACATTAACACTTCACCACATTAACAATTCACCACATTAACAATTCTTCACTACATTAACAATTCACCGCAGTAACAATTCACCACATTAGCAATTCACCACATTAACAATTCACCAACAATTCACCACATTAACAATTCACCACATTAACAATTCACCACATCAACAATTCACCACATCAACAAACCACATTAACAATTCACCAACAATTCACCACATTAACAATTCACCACATTAACAACTCACCACATCAACAATTCACCACATTAACAATACAACACATTAACAATTCACCACATCAACAATTCACCACATTAACAATTCACCACATTAACAATTCACCACATTAACAACTCACCACATTAACACTTCACCACATNCATTAACAATTCACCACATCAACAATTCACCACATTAACAATTCACCACATTAACAATTCACCACATTAACAACTCACCACATTAACACTTCACCACATCAACAATTCACCACATTAACAATTCACCACATTAACAATTCATCACATCAACAATTCACCACATTAACAATTCACCACATTAACACTTCACCACATTAACACTTCACCACATTAACAATTCACCACATTAACAATTCACCACATTAAC